>OU015747.1:2974987-2992459 GCA_907169655.1 Acomys percivali | reverse complement strand
GTTTGAATGCAGCACCCACATGGTTGATCACAGCCTTTTAGTCCTTCAACTTTAGGGGATCTGATGGCTTCTTCTGACTTCCCTGGGCGCTGCATGAATACGGTGCACTAACATGTATGCAACAAAACATTCAAACACATATAAAAATAAAAAATAAATAAATATACCCATACCCATAAAAACAAACAAACAAACAAACAAAAGATATAATTAGGGAAAACTTGGACATGCTAATGTATTTGTTAACATTTGTACAGTAGTTATGTATAATATATCTTAAGCACATTCTCTGCCTATACCTTATGCCCTTCCATGGTGGTTTCAGTGAGAATGTCTCCAATAGGCTCAGGAAATTGGACTCTTGGTCCTGGTGGTTGGTGCTGTTTGGATAATTTTTTAAAATTTTAATCTTTTTAATTTATTCAGATTACAACTCAATTGTTATCCCATCACTTGTATCCTCCCATTCATCCCTCCCTCCCGCTTTCACCCTATTCCCCTCCCCTAGGTCTAAGACAGAAGGGGACCACCTCCCCCACTATATGGTCATAGGCTATCAAGTCTCATCTTGGTAGCCTGATTATTCTTTCTTTGAGTGCCACCAGGCCTCCCAACCAAAGGGAGCTGGTCTAATATGGGGCACCAGAGTTCATGTCAGAGTCAGTCCCCACTCTCCACATAACTGTGGAGAATGTCCTGTCCATTGGGTAGATCAGAGTAGGGGTTCAATTTTTACTACTTGTATTGTCCTTGGTGAGTGCAATAGTTTGAGCAGACTGCTCTGGGCCCTGCTTCACCTGTCACGATGTTCTTCTTGTAGGTTTCTAGGACCCCCATCTCCTATATTTCTCTTACCTAGAGTCGATACTCACTTATAATTGGGCACTAGCCCAAAAGGCATGTCCCATGACAGTCTTCAGTTACCAGGAGATTGGGATAGACATGAGGACATCCTACTGTTTGGAGAAATTTAGGGTGAGTGATTCTGCTAAGAGCAGTCCCTCAACCTGATGCTCTAGCTGCCGTGCCTGTGACATCATAGTTCACCATGAGGAACTCTTCTCAGTTGAGAACTGTAAGAGGAAACAAACCCTTTTTCCATACATTTTCTTAAGCCATGGTGTTTAACCACAGCAAAAGAAAAGGAAGTAAGACACGTCCCTACTTCCCACTAGGTGACAATTTCACTCCTACTTCCATGAACTATATGCTTATATCATTTCATGCAATTCATGGTATAATTTTTAAAATTAGAAAGTCACTCCACCTTTGGTTGTGATAATTCTAGACTGGGTGTAGGGTTGTTTTTAATTTTTCCAATGCAGGGGCCATAAATGTAGGCATTTAATGTCAAGATTGGGTTCTATTAATTGCAAAACTGTAGAATTTTAAAAGACTTACCACACTCTGTCTTCTTCACAGCAGGGATGCATTGAATGGCAATTGAAAATTGTTAGGCATGATTAAAATTAAAGTGAAGACATATGTTTTTGTAATCTCAAGAATCCACATTTCCTATCAACCCGCCTAAAGTTTTGGAATTCCACATCAGCCTGGCTGTGTCAGAAGACAGGGTGGGTTGAATGGAAACAACTGTGGTGAGAGCCATATGTTATGTAATCCTTTTGCCAGTGTGACACCGGGAGCTCACAGAGAGCAAGGGGGGCATTTCATTATGTATGATTCTCCAGGCACTTAGCCACATTCTACGAGCCAGAGAAATAAATGAAATATTCATTAAAACATTTAAACTATCAATATTATATAATTGAAAATGAAAGGAATAACATGGAATAAATAGGCTCTCTTTGCAGCAAGAGATCATGCACACATTTTATATGAGAAACAACAGTACTTTCCTTTAAGTCCTTTAAAAGCCGAGATGTAGTATTTCTCACAGGAGTCCACAGATTTTCAATATGTCTGGTTAAAAAAAATACAAATCTTAATTTGTATGTTTTATATCCAAAAATACAAGTAAGAAGGGCAGGCACATGAATTCCCTATTTTACTACTTTTAGTAAATTTGCATTAAAAAATACTGATTTAAAAACCCTACAGATATCTGTGGATCCAAGATATCTGGGTTATTTGATAAAAACCCTAATTTAAAGTGCCCACCATGGTTCACCAATTTTATTTTATTTTTTATTTTTATTTCTGTAAAGGGATAGATATAAAGTATTGTGGGTTTCTGGGATATTTTCCAATCACATATTCTTTTTAAATTTTTAAAATGTTTATGAAATATCAGAGACTAATATTTCCCTCATGGTTCATATTAAAGCTTGTAGACAGGAAATGGCCCATGGATTTGGCCCATTTGATGACCATTGGTCAGATCTGTATTAAATTATAATATTAAACAAGTAAAAACTGTATTTGAAAAATTTCATTTGACAGAGACTGGTATATTTCTAAATTTTGCCTATGGAATTCTCTGTCTCCTGGTAGCCAAATATGTATGTTGTATGTATGTATGTATGTATGTATGTATGGTGTTACTGATATCATTATGAAAATGCCTTACAAACCTAAAGCTTAGATTATTATTTCCAGACTAACTTAAGTGAGGTGCTAGATTTAGCTTTAGTGGTTGTATAGCTTATTTTTATCAACCTACTGCCATTCTTGTTTAGTTGATAATAATTCCTGAAATAACCAATAAAGTCGCCAAAGAAATAAACCTAACTCAAGACAGGCAAATCTGATTATTTATTTTATGATAACATCCAATCAACAGGAATTTATAGCGATGCTTTTACATAAGATGCTTTATTAATTTTATAACTATTTGAAATAATTTCAGGAGAGCACCATTAGAGGACTTACTCAACATGTATTTTAATTGTTTTATGTAAAAACAAAGAAATTAGGTGAAGATTCTAAGAACACCTAATAGAATGGGGGCTTTAAATATATCCTCTACCAACACACATAAAAATAGTTTCATTTTCAAGAATGAGGTACATAATAATTCAATTAAATACTATTAAACAATACATTTCTGCATGAAGAAGCCAGCGTAAGATAGAGCACACACAGCTAATTACTTGTGAACAGTGAACATGAGCGATATTAAGTACTTATGCATGAATGAATTAAACCCAAAATATTAAATATTCCCTTCAGCAGTATGTTTTTAATTTTTACCCTTACTTATGAACTCTCTATTAACAATTATGCAGTATGCCTTCCATGTCACAAGGAAGCCTCGAGGATGTCAAAGGAGTTCAAGCTTTGGGAAGATATATTACAAGCCAAAGGTAAGGATCACCGACTCCTGTCACCTTCATCTGAACTAGCTTGACCACAAATATAAGGGGACAAGATCAGAGTTGTTACTGACTGACATCCAAGAAGGGGGATACAAAACTTTTATGAAAAATTGTTTTTTAAAGTAAAGCTTTTTCCTGTAGGTTTCTAGGACTCTCTGGGTCCATCCATTTCTTCATCTCATATATTTCTCTTACCTAGAGTCGATACTCACTTATAATTGGGCACTAGCCCAAAAGGCATGTCCCATGAAAGTCTTCACTTACTAGGAGATTGGTAACTTTAACCACTGAGTTTAGATGGATATGAGAAATGAGAACAAAATTGACACATAAAGTTTTCATTTGCTAATCCAAATATGGAGTTGATTGTGTGACTGACTGTGCAGATGCATATAGATTTATGTAGACACATAGATACCTCTTCTGTTAAATAGTGACGAACTACCTCTGAGTAGTGAAAACTGGTCGATTTTACTTTTTCCCTTTTAATTTTAACACTTGTCACTTAAAAGTTTTACAAGTAGTACACATTTTACTAAAAAGGAAAAAATTAAAGTATGCAGAAATTACTTTAATTTTTCTGTATTTTTACAGAGTATTCTTTATTATTTTTATAAAGATATTGAGTGTCTTATTAAGCTGGTGACTTATAGTCCTGGCAACAGCCCAGGTTGTTTGTGGCTATTCATGGGGCCACTTTGGTTAACAACTCAATTAACTGTAATCCAATCTTGGTTTGGAGGTTTGTTTGTCTTAAAAACTAGAATATATGAATTCTTAAAGTTTGGGATAAAAATGTAAAGTCATTCTTAACTTCCTGAAAAAAAAACACACCAAAGTTAAAGTGAATAACCATGTTGTTTGTCCTATTTTAAATTTACCTACAGTACTTTTAGTACCAATTTAGGAACCAATCTAGTACAATACATTTTCTGTACTGCTCATCATTTTTTCAAGTGAAAGCGAAGCATAATCAAGCACTTAGAAACATTTTCTTTGGATTTCAGCAGATACAACTTCAAATGTGGCTTCATCATGTACTACGTGATTTTTAGACAAGTTGTTTTACATTTTTTCCTTTTCTCAATGACAAAATGGTGATAAGACCCACTTAGTAATTGTTTTATGAATATTAGATATGAAAACACATCTAGCATGCTATTAGTCATCAATAAATAATAGCTTGAAATATCAGAGATCTAGAAAAGATGTTTCAGCCTCACACTTGGGCAGATTTGAGTGGAACTCTGGTAGTTGGAAGGTAGTCAGGATCCAAATATTCACTGTAGAGTAAATTATGCTACAAAGATACCTGTATAATCCTTGATGTTCTCCTTGAAGTTTTGGTTTTATTGCTATTCTGAACCAGCGGGGAGCCAAGCTGCACATGCTGTCCAGCTGCTGATGTTCCAGGCTTTCCACTGTGGTGTTAAGCTGCGTGACACAGATGTGTGGAGCCAACGGTATGCTTGAACTAGAAGCAGCAGTCTCCACAGCAAAACTTTCTGTTACAAGGATTGCCTAGAATCTTAACTTTATAAAAATTGTATTTTCACATTTATTAATTCAAGTATCTGTATATGTATCTATGGGGCCCATATACAAGTGCATTTTGCGTCACAGTGTGAAAGCAGAAGTCAGAGGACCTCTTCTTTCATTATGTTGATCCCAGGGGTAGGACTCAGATGATCAAGTTTGTCTTCTAAGCCATCCATTTGTGTAATTGGACATCTTTTTTTTTTCTACTGTGGCTGATGTTTAATTCATTGTATTGCATACATTGTCCTTCAAATTGACAATCAGTGGAGAGAGAAATAGGTATATTTTATGAATTTAATCATAAGATTATATACATGTATATATATATATATATTTCTATGGATACATCTATGAAGATGAGTACTATGGAAAAAATGGCTCAAAATAAAATGACTTGTATGAATTATAATTTATAATTAATTCAACTTCTTTCTTTTTTCATCACTTTTGTTTTGAAGTAAAGTCTCATATAAAGTGGCCTTGCTATGTGGACAAGGGTCTCCTTGAATTACTGATTCTTGTTTCTTGACTTCCCAGATTCTGTAATCACAATCATGCACCACCAAACCTGGCTTGCTTCAGGATTAGATCAGGTACTTTAGCTATATTTGTATTGCTATGATAAACCATCCACGATCAGGGCCATCAGAGATGGAAGAATGTTTTTTCCTTTCTTCTGTTTTCCTTACTTATTTAGAGGGATCAGAGTCATTCAGAATAGGGATATGCTGTAGCAAGCAACAGGCAAATAGCTCGTTAAATAAAATAAGATCGAAGATCTCATCTTCAAATGGAAGCAGTAACCAGAGAGAAACAGAGGGCTAACTGGAAGTGGTGGGAGGTTTTAGCTCTAAAAATCAGCCTCCAGGAGCATACTTCTTTTGGTGATGTCACTTCCCCCAACCTATCCCAGAAGGCACCACCACTAAGTTGTGACCAAGTCTTCATGTATATGAGCCTATGGGTGATGTTCTCACGCAAACCACAACAAAGATCTTACACACACGAACACTACCTTGCCAATACCTCCTCCGAGCACAGAAGCTAAAGTTGTAATATCTTACATAACCCGTATTCTGTGCTTCATGGCGTGTAATTTTTATTATATCAAAAATGTTTCGCTTCCCTAAATCCAGTGTCATATAAGTCTCCTCCAACTCTAATCTCTCTAACCTTGTATATATAACTGTCCATTTCTGGGGAAAATAGGTAATTGGTACTTTCTTGAGGCCTCTGACCCAGCTGGCTACACGTAGTTGCCTCTCTTCACAGTCCAAGAACTGGTTTCATCTCATAGAGTAGGCTTTAAATGTAATCAGGAAATAATTTTCTACCCTCACAACATCCATGCTGGCATTGAACCAGGTGCCATGTTTTATCATTTCTGTTATTACTGAAGCTCACAAGGTTTACAACTGGGTAAGATCAGTGATAAATTTCCTCCTTTGGGAGCATAAATAGGACTTTCTACTATCTAAAACTGTCTGATAGGGATGAAGCATATAGGTAGGTACCAGCTCAATTTTCCCATGTTCTGTGATTGTAGTCCATGGTATTTTACTGTCATATTCTGAACGGTAGGCAAGAGTATTAGCTGTATCTTGTAACGCTTTGGGGTCTGTCAGATCCCACTGGCTATCAACACACAGAGAGGTAACCCATTTCCGTCCTTATAGTTTCACTTGCTAGAGTGTGTTGACTAGCTGTGGTACTGTGCACCCTGTTGTAGGGTCGTTCCATCAAACCTCTTTTTATACAAGTACATAAATTCAGGAAGTTTACAAAGCCATGAGTTTTAATATGACTCTTTCAAAAGACTTTTAATATTGCTTATTCAATTATATAGATAATAAAATTTAAAAACTTGCTGAAGAAAGTAGAAAATTTATCTTCCTATCTTGCCTGATAACTGTGTACAATGTCACTGACGTAGACCACTGAAAATATGGTGCATTATAGAAAAAGAGATGGTCAAGTGTGGTCTGAATTTTAAGGTGATTTTTTTCATTGTTGTTGTTTGTTGTTTTTCAAGACAGTGTTTCCCTGTGTAGCTTGCATGTCCTGGACTCTCTTTGTAGATCAGACTGGCCTTAAACTCACAGAGATCCACCTGCCTCTGCAAGCCAGATAACTGAGATTACAGGTGTGCACCACCAAAACCCAGCATTGTCAGCTAGTTTTATAAAATATACTACTGGGTCCAGCCAGAATTTTTGGGCTGGGACTGCGCATCAAGCTCAGCTAGGGGCTTTTGGCCCAAAGTGCGTGCTGTGGTCAGTTATTGACTCATGCCCGAACCGTCCGTCCAGCTCAGCCAGGAATTCTGGATTCAAACTGCACACTGTGTCCAACCAGAGTCTTAGAGCCGGGACTGTGCCAAAAGCTCCGCTAGAGTCTCTGGACCCAATCTGTCTGCCAAGCACAGTTAGGGACCCTGGCCCTAAACTGCACAATGAGCTCCACCTGAGTCTCTGGGGTGGAATTGTGCACCGAGCTCAGCCAGGGACTATGGACTCACACTGCATGCTGAATTCAGCCCGGGATTCCGGGCCTATACTGTGTGGATAGTCCAGCCAGAGTTTTGGGGCTGCCGAGCCTGTGTGCACAGCTCAGCTAGAATCTCTGGGCCTAATCTGCCCGGCAAGTCCAGCTCGGGCCTCTGGGCTGAATCTGTGTGCTGACCTCAGCCTGCGTTAGCGCCCCAGAACTGCCCGCTGAGCTGAGCTAGTGTCTTAGACACTCAGAGGAAGGACAGCAGGTCACCGAGAAGAGACTTGATACCCTATGAGCATATACAGGGGGAGATAATCCCCCTCAGGAACAGTCATAGGGGAGGGAAATAAGGGGAAAATGGGAGGGAGGGAAGAATGGGAGGATACAAGGGATGGGATAACCATTGAGATGTAACAAGAATAAATTAATAAAAAAATAAAATTAAAAATAATAAAATAAAATATACTACTGAGAAATCTTAGCTAGAATCTGAATGTGAAACAAGAAGAAAAAGAAACAATTAACATAATTTGTTTTGCTTAAGTGATTATCTAGGTTATAACCAATTATTGAAGTGTGAGGGTTAAGGATGAATAAACTGGCTGCTTTTGTTTGGAATTGTGGAATCAGTGCTTACATTTTGTCAATTACTTTTGAGACTTAAAAGATTTCTTCATAGGGATTTTTTTTTTTTTTTACATTAAGAAAAGGAGTGGATATTGGTGTACATAATGGCCTATCAGAAACATATTTTCTAATTAAAAGTGTGAATTTTATAAATAAAAAGTTAAGATATAGGTTAGTCACATGGCTCATTGCTTTATGAGAAAACAATGATGTCGAGACTTAGAAGAAAAAGATAATTAACATACATTTTAATTTTATTGATTTAAAAATAAAGCATCTTTTGTAAAGAATATAATGAAGTATTTACTTGGAAATTTTCTTAAAAATTAATATCCTTAAAGTATGAGAAAGTCAATAAGCTAAAAAACACAATACATGTTTAATATATTTCAGTATAAACAATAGTTTTATGTTGCATTGAATAAAGTTAGCTTTATTGAAGTGATAAGTTTAGGAAGACAGTAGAATTCTTAAAACATGAACATACGGGAATATGTTACTAGTTTTTACCTCTGCAAGTCAAACTAAAGACACCAATTTAAAAGACTAGTGGAATCCTTCTTTCTTTAAAACATGTAAAAAATAACAATAATTTAAGGAAAAGAACATCTCATTAGTTTTGGAAATACTGCATTCCTTTTCATTTGATCTTTTACAATGAAAGGGACATCGTTTCCAATGCTTTTAAATAAATACATTACTTAATATTTGAACTCCATGAAAAAGACATTTACCATTTCAGATAATGAAAATGGGTTTAGTTATTGTTCTTCAGTATCTATCATCTATCTATCTATCTATCTATCTATCTATCTATCTATTAATCTATCAATCAATCAATCTATCTATCATCTATCATCTATCTATCTATCTATCTATCTATCTATCTATCTTCTATCACTTATAATCATCATCGTCATTATCATAGTTATCTATCTGTGTGTCTCCAGAGTTTGTGAATTTCATTAGGCCTGAAAAACTTAGTCTTGTCTCTGTCTCTGTCTCTGTCTCTGTGTGTCTGTGTGTCTGTCTGTGTGTGTGTGTGTAATAATATAAACATATATGTAAAAAAATAAAAAATGTTTGATTAGTAAAAAACCAAACTCTTATTATTACCATGGTTGATGCCTTTGAAACAGGTTGTATGCAGAAGCAGAAAGAGCAGCCGCTTCCACATTCATTGATGTCTCTTGAAGCAGAGCACGGTGGTGGCACTGCTCCTGTGGTCCTTGTAAGTACTGACCGTGCTTTTTGTTCCTCCATGGAAAAGGAATTATGTGCACTTAGGTTTAAAACAAAACTCAGATCCCAAGATGCACTGTGTCTGCACATGCTTAACAATCAGCCTTAGCTTTCTTTGACATAAACGTCTTATGTATTTTCTATACAAACTATATAGTGTTTTTGTGTGATCTGATCAGCTCTTCTATGTCAATGTGAGTTTAGAGTAAAACTACTCTTTGAATGCAGAATTTGCCTCCTCCAAGAAGGGACTTAAATTATGCTGCAGATAAGATGTTGTGAGCAGACCAGCTAGAGCAGTGTTTTATTTCTGAGGTAAATGGGCTGAAACAGACGGAAGAGGCAAGAGAGAGCTCTCCTGGAGCAGAGTGACTGTGTGTCACCAGCTGTTTCCGGGAGATAATGGGCATTGGAAAGTGATGCATAGAGGAATCCAAATGCCAGCCGTCCTTGGCCGTGGATGGTTTGGAGGAAATGCCTTTTCTTTGCCTGTTTTTTAATTGAAGGTGAAACCTAGAATTTGTAATTCTCCCTTAAAAGGGCACTGATTTATTGATTGAAACATAAAACAGTATTTAAAAAACCATTTTCTTTATTCACAGTTGGATTCAGCTAAAATTATATGATTTGTGCAAGGAGTCATTGCAACTGGGTTTAATGTGTAAAATTCTAGCATATTTTACTTGATGGATAAATACTTTTTACTTAAATTTTCATTTAATTAAATTATCCTATTTAAAACGTATTTATACACTGAGAAGACAACTAAAATGTTAAGCCATGATTTCCTAGTTTGGTTTGAGGAGAAACCTAATTTCTACACTAGCTGATCATTTAAACATTAAAGACAAAGAAAAAGGCATAACATGAATGACTTTATTAATCTTGAACAAATGGATAAATTTACCCAGAAATATTTGTAACAAGGAACTCTAGAAATAAGGTTTGAAACACAATACATAATTAGAATACAGAAAGAGGGTTTAGGCATAAGAATGTATATCCTTGTGTGTGTGTGTGTGTGTGTGTGTGTGTGTGTATACATATATATTGTAAACAAATGTGTATTTTGGTATTCAGGCTGCATGGCTCTGAAGCAAAGAAGCAAAAGTCTCCTTTGGAAGATGAAAATGTGAGGCATGTTATAAGCAGACAGTGAAACAGTTCTCCACAGTTTCCACAGGAGCAAGGCTTAGTTATAAAAAGAAGGGGTTTTTAAAGATGAACACCAAAAGTAGAAGACAGGTGTGATATTTATCTGCTTATTGTGCCATGACAAAATATCTCAGATAAGGTTTAGACAGTAGGCATTATTTTCTAATATTTTTATAGTTAGAAATTTTGTGATTGAGGTGGCAAAAAAAAAAAATGTAGTTTCTTCTAAAAGATCTCTCTCTGGCCTGAATGTGCTCTCCTATTTATTTGTCTCTCACAAGGTCTCGTTTCTGTGCTTGCCTGGGAAGACACCTTGCTTCTTTAGTTTAGGCTGTTCTATAGGTTAGATCATACTCATGTGACAATATTTAAAATTAAACAGTCACCAGAAGCTTTAACCCCAAGTGTAGTCACATGGGAGCAGACAATTTGAAAGTATAAACTATCTTGCAATGGACAATGACAGTACATAATTTGAAACTGGCAATGTGGTCAATTCTACTGTCCTTGACTGAAGACAGTGATTTAGCAGCAAAGAAACCCTCTGTAAAATGTGCCCAGGTCTATGACTAGTTTAAATCTGTCTTTGTTTAAATGTCACATTTTACCATTAACTCCACACTGGCTCTTGGAAAGCTGATTCCTGAAACCATATTAAAGTCCCCCTCACTTCTAGTAAATGCTAGACCATTTTACTCCTGTCTTTAGGTGCCCTTATTGCTTTTCCAAGAATACTTAATTTGTTAATTTTACAATTATGATTTCTTTCTCTTCTCACCATGAGTTTATATAAATCAATCAACCAAGCAACCAACCAAACAAAAAAAAAAAACACCACCACCACCACCACCACCACTACCACCACCACCACCAACAACAACAACAATAAAAAACCAAGAACGTTCTCACAGCCTTTTAGCCCATTATAAGCTGCACAGGGATGTCTTTCTCAGAGCCCAGGGAGGCATCCTACAAAATGCAGGAATTGCAGTAGATAGTCCTGTCTGTGGGAGGTTAGCAGCTCAGCTTTAATAATTAAGCACAGATGAGCAAATGTCACTGAGCAACCTCCTTTCTAAGGGTCTCCCATATTTTCCCCACAGCTTAAAAGTACCTCGTGCCTTCTATTTCAATACAATTGAGCCTAATTGTGTTTAATTTGATAGTATTTGTGTCAATTGAAGTCATCCT
The DNA here is from genome assembly GCA_907169655.1 of Acomys percivali. Classification (NCBI taxonomy): domain Eukaryota; kingdom Metazoa; phylum Chordata; class Mammalia; order Rodentia; family Muridae; genus Acomys; species Acomys percivali. The sequence continues at coordinate 2,980,934 of OU015747.1, read as the reverse complement.
GAATAAAATCATTCTTGCTCAGTGAATTCTACTGGTATAATTTTTATTTGCTACTTAGACTGATTTAACAAAGAGGAGAGAGGATAAGCGAGTGAAGTGTCTGAACACATGTATAGTTTACAATTCAGGATAATTAGAACAAAAACGCAGAAGGACAGCAGCATATATATATAAGATCTGTCTTCCTAACTGAAGGCGCTAGACTCTAGTGACTAGAATAGCACCAGTTTTCTCAATGTACAGTTGAGGATTAAGTCCTGTATATTTATATTTTAAGCAGGGATAGTACTATAATTTTGGAATACCCTGGCAGTGGACACTTAGTGTTTCTTCTCTTTAAGAGAACTCAAGAAATTCAACACCACCAAACCAAATAATCCAATTAAAAATGGGGTACAGAGCTAAACAGCATTATCAAAAGAGGAATAACAAGTGGCTGAGAAACACTTAAAGAAATGCTCATCTTGTAGGTTTCCAGGACCCTCTGGATCCTTCTATTTCCCCATTCTCCCATGCTTCTCTCACCTAAAGTCCCAATAGGATGCCCTTCCCTCTGACCCAGTTTCCTGGTAATTGGGAGGCCTGGTGGCACTCAGAGGAAGGATAGTAGGCTACCAAGAGGAGACTTGATACCCTCTGAGCATATACAGGGGAGGAGGTCCCCTTCAGTCACAGACATTAGGGGGGGGTAGGGGGGAAGTGGAAGGGAGGGAGGAATGGGAGGATACAAAGGATGGGATAACAACTTAGATGTAATAAGAATAAATTAATAAAATATTTTAAAAAGAAATGATCAAAAAGAAAGAAAGAAAGAAAGAAAGAAAGAAAGAAAGAAAGAAAAGATAAGAAAAGAAATGCTCCACATCCTTCGTCATCAGGGAAATGCAAATCTGAGATTCTATCTTACACCTATCAGAATGGCTAAGATAAAAAAACAAAGTGACAGCACATGCTGGTGAGGCTGTGGAGAAAGGTGAACATTCTTCCATTTCTAGGGGGATGTAAACTTGTAAAAACATTGGCAATCAACCTGGAGCTTTCTCAGAAAGTTGGGAATAGTGCTATCTCAGGATCCAGCTATACTACCCAAAAGCTGTTGTAGCATACAAGGACATTTGCTCAACAATGTTCACAGCAGCTTTATTCATAATACTCAGAATCTGGAAACTACCTAGATGTCCCTCAACCAAAGAATGGATGAAGAAACTGGTACATTTACACAATGGAATACCATTCAACTATCAAAAACAAGGAAATCTTGAAATTTGCTGGTAAGTGGATGGAACTAGAAAAGACCATCCTGCATGAGGTAACTCAGACCCAGAAAGACATGCATGGTATATTCACACATATAAATGGATATTAGCCCAACATAGATGTCCTATGAGAAAGTACACACAGTGTGGATCCCAGGAAAAATATGGGGACTTGCAGATGGACCCTGGGTGGAGATCTGAGAGAATTATGGAAGAGTGGAAGAGGGCAGGAGGAAGAACCTAGTGGGATCAGGAGCTCCACAGGGAGACCAACAAGGCCAGTGCATCTGGACCCAGGGTCCTGCACAAACTGATGCACCCACCAAAGCCAATGCATGCAGAGTACCTAGGCCAACTGTTCAGATGTCGCGGATAGACAGCTCATTCTCCATGTGTGTGGGGAGGGGGAAGAGAGTGGACTGCCTCTGACAGGAACTCCGGTGCTCCCAGTTTGATCACTGCCCCTTGGCACGGTAGCCTTGCGGGCACACAGAGGAAGTGGATGCAGGCTACCCTGTTGAGACATGACAGACTGTGATCAGACGGCGGGGGAGGAGACACCCACATCAGAGGTCTAGGGAGAGTAATAGGGTGGGAAATGGAAGATAAGAGCCAGGGAATAACAATCAGGATATAATATAAATAATTTATATTAAATGAATATATTGAAAATAGTAATACAAAAAAAGAATATTACTGATAAATTTGAATAATTCCTTTAAATTTCAGTAGAGTTTCCATACTATAATTTGTACTTAGATAACTATTGAAATTTAAACCTAATTGAGAAAAAGTAGATTGTTATGAATAAATCTCACGGAAGTGATGATTTCACATAATGAAAACTGTGACATTAATAAGATGAAGAAACAGAAATATTTTCATATAGCCCATGCAATATACCAGACAAGGATGGAATGCATATAAAATAGCATCCTAAGTGCCATCCTAAGTTTCTTAGCTCATGACAGTACAGCTTTTTGGCCACTCCACAATTTTAGAAACACCTAAACGTATAATTTCTTATCAGTCCACTTCTCGCATTCTATCTCCATGAATATAACTACATAGATCAGATCAATGATGGATTGAAAATCTATAATCTCTTTTTGCACGAGGGGGGATTGTATGCTTTGAAATGCTGTTACTATTTTTAACAACCTAAACATTTTAGATAAACATCATAAAAACTTAAGTGGAGATTTTATGGACATAGGACTTGTAATTTTATATGTGACATGAGCTTAGGAGCATCATATTTGTGACTACAAATTGCATTACAAAGTTATAGTAACTGAAGTATTATGGAATAGCATGTGGACCACAGGAACAGAATGCTTGATTTATAAGAAAGCCTGTGAATAGATAATAATCTAATTTTTGATGAGGAAAACCAGAAGAACATGGAAAATTATTTAAATTTCTGTTAGGCAAACTGGATATGTAAATATTTGAACTGAACTTGCATCCTTATCTCACATCATACCAAAAATACCTAAATATCAATTGAAGACTTAAACATAGGATCTGAAAAATACAGAAAAAAATGATTCTGATGTTGGTTATTTTTTAAATAATATATATCAAAAGCTCAAACAGAGCTGTTTTGATTTGCATTTCTCTCGTGACAGGGGATGTTGAGAATTTTTTAAATTTTTCATTATGTGTCTTTTTTAACATATATATTTTATTATGACACATGAATAAAATAAACTACATATAGCAGGAAGAACCACTAGGCAATCAGGAATGATATAAATGTTACATTCACAGTGATTTAACTATTTTTATTTGGTAAACTTGAAGTAAGCATCTTTCCTCTCTTGTTGGGTTTAAATTTCGGAGTGAAAATCAGTATCTACCTATCCCATCTCTATTAACTTAAAATATCTATCTTGATCTAAAAACATCTTAACTCTTAACCAACTAAGCCTAATAGTAAGACTAAACTATCTAGTCTTCAACCCCATCAGAGACTTGAGAAGGAATAAAACTTAACTACTTGAGTGAACCAGAAGTGCAGCTTAGCAGCTTCCAAAATAAAGAAATGACAGAGACAGTTTGCTGCCTGAACAGTCACCCAACACTCTCTATAATGTTGGAGCATCTTCTTCAGCCTTCTGGACCAATATATCTGACAGACATATTTGTGAGGCAGGAACTATTGAGGACTTGCTTACCCTGTCTTGGCAGAGTTTGGCCATCGACTCTGCCTGCATCCAAACTTGCTCTTTTTTAGGCAGTATTCGGTATGTGGTAGAAATGAGGACATTTTGCTCACTGGCTTGTGTTTCTCAGCCATTCAATACTCCTCTGTTGAGAATTCTCTGTTTAGCTCTGTACCCCATTGCTTAATTGGAAAATTTGGCTTGGTGGCATTTAGTTTCTTGAGTTATTTATATATTTTGAATATTAGCCCTTTGCCAAATTTAGGGTTCAGGAAGATCTTTTCCCAGTCTGTAGGCTGACGTTTTGTTCTGTTGACTGTTTCCTTTGCTTTTCAGTTTCATGAGGTCCCATTTATTAATTGTTGATCTTAGAGCCTGAGCTATTGGTGTTCCTTTCAGGAAGTTGTCACCTGTGCCAATGACTTCAAAGCTCTTCCTCACTTTTTCTTCTAACAGATTTAAGGTGTCTGGTTTTAAGTTGAGGTCTTTAATCTATTTGGATTTTAGTTTTGTGCACAGTGATAAATATGGGTCTAAATGCATTTTTCTAAATGTAGTCATCCAGTTGGACCAGCACAATTCATTGAAGATGCTACCCTTTTTTCATTGTATGGATTTGGCTTCTTAGTCAAAAATCAAATGCCCATAGGTATGTGGGTTTATTTCTGGGTCTTCTATTAGATTCCACTTGTCAACGAGCTGTGCAAAATTCTTCTGTTGAGAAGTCTCTGTTTAACTCTGTACCCCATTTTATAATTGGTAATTTTGACTTGATTGTGTTTAATTTCTTAAGTTTTCTTGTGGCCTAATATCTTTTTTTAAATTTTATTTTATTAATTTATTCATATTACATCTCAATGGTTATCCCCTCCCTGTATCCTCCCATCCTCCCTCCCTCCCATTTTCCCCTTACTCCCCTTCCCTATGACTGTGACTGAGGGGGACCTCCTCCCCCTGTATATGCTCATAAGGTATCAAGTCTCTTCTTGGTAGCCTGCTGTCTTTCCTCTGAGTGCCACCAGGTCTCCTCATTCAGGGGACATGGTCAAATATGAGGCACCAGAGTTCGTGTGAAAGTCAGTCCCCTGTTGAGAAATTCCAAGCCTAATAGACAAGATTCTTTTTTTTTTTTAACTTTTAAACATTTAATTTTTAAATTTTATTTTGGTATAAATATTTATATTATTACATATATGTAAAATTACATACAACAGGAAGAACAAAAAAAACTATCAGGGAATATATGAATGCTTCTAAATGTTGAGAAATTCCAGGATTAATAGGAGTCCTGTGTGGAACAGTCTGAAATGCTTTATTATAAGGTGGTTTCACCTGGACAGGAGGATAAAACTTTCATTTTTGATTGTTTCTTTGTGTTGAGTTATATAATGTGATAATTTCAGAAACAATTTCCCATAAAATTATCCAGCATTATTTTATAAATGTATGATAATGAGGCATAACTTCCATTAAACTAAATTACTAGGTTAAAAGAATTATTTCAATATGCTGTAAAAACAAGTTCAGGATCACAACAGGAACACATTAATTTTCAGAAAAAATTATACCTGATGTTTCAACATAATGTAAAATGAAATGAGGTCTGAATTGAAATTATTGTTATTATTGAATAACTATTTTAGAAATGGCTATTCCTTTTGAGACACAGAGTGGAGAAAGCTAATGTCTGCATATATATATATATATATATATATATATTCTGTTGGGAGATGTTGATATTTTTACTTTATTTTATATATCATAACTATCATAAACAAATTAGATATTACTTACAATACAGTTATGTGTTTTATTATCAAATTCTAAATGTGCTAAAGAATAATCATTTAGTTAAAATTAATTATCATCCTGGCCTTCTTGCTTGATGTTTTTAATGAAAATATTATTCTAATAATAAAAACAATTTTATACAATGTACCAGGTTTTGATACTTGCTCTTATCTGTGTGATTTTGCAACAAATATTTTCACAAAAAATGTATACAATGAAATTTATAGGTAAAACTCAACGTGATTTATTTGTTCGGTTACTTTTACAGGTATGCACATATTTAATTAATGCTTGACTAAAAAATACTATGAGGCCTAGGATGCAGCTCAGTGAGTCAAGCAACTTCTGGGCAAGTATCAAGAGACATGAATCTGAGTCCCTCAAAATAACACTAAAATGCCAGGGCAGTGCTGTGTGCTTGTACCCAACCCTGGGCGTGAGTGCAACCGCAAACTGATCCCTAAAACACATTGGCCAGGAAGTTCTGCCAAATTACCATGCCTCTTCCTTGTGGAGAGACTGTGCTCCAAAATAAAAGTGGTACATGCATGCACACATATCAACACATGTGCACACACACCAAACACTATCAAGTACACACACCATAACCATACTACTCTCTCATTCCTTCCCTCCTTCATTTTCTTCATCCCCCTGTCTAAAACACACACACACACACACACACACACACACACACACTTGCACGTGCATGCGCACGGGCACACATACATG
>OU015747.1:2953436-2966292 GCA_907169655.1 Acomys percivali | reverse complement strand
CTCTCTCTCTCTCTCTCTCTCTCTCTCTCTCTCTCTCTCTCTCTCTCCTTGTTTTTCATCTATCTAGTGTCAGGTGGTAAAACTGGAATGGGAGTTAAAGGGTGAGAAGAAGAATCCACGAAATAGTAAAGAACAGCTACATAGCACTATTGTTTCTCGCATTAATTATTTACTCAACTTACAGCCTGATCACAGCTCCAACCTCTCTCCACTTGGTTCCCCTTCACATGCTCCCCTCCCCCACTATCCTCTCCCTATCTCCTCTTAGAAAGGAGAGGTCCCCATGGGTACCAACCCACCTTGGCATATTAATTCTCTGCAGGGCTAGGCGCATCCTCTCTCATACAAAGCAGCCCTGTTAGGAGAATTGGGTCTAAAGTCACATAGGTTCTCTGATCCAGTTGCTAAGAAATGGAGACCAAGCTGCACATTTGTTATGTACATGTAGGAAGTCTAGGTCCAATCCATGTGTGCTCTTTGTATGGTGGTTCAGTCTCTGTGAGCCCCATGGGCCCAGTTAGTTGACTCTTTAGGCTTCTTGTGGATTTATTGATCTATTTCTGTCTGCTGCTGGGTGAAGCCTCTCAGAGGAGTTATGCTAGGCTCCTATCTGCAAGCATAGTGGAGTAACATTAATAATGTCAGGGATTGATTATCTCCCATGGGATGGTTCTCAAGTAGGGCCAGCCTTTGGTTGGCTATTCCCTCAATGCTTGCTCTATCTTTGTCCTGATGCACCTCTGGTAAGCAGGACAAATTTGGGGTTGAATGTTTGTGGCTGGGTTGGTGTCATTATCACTCCACTCAAAGTCCAGCCTTGATACAGTAGGTGACTCTTTCAAAAATCCATATCTGCTCTCCTACTGTTCACAGACCTAGGGGAGGGGAAAAGGGTGAAAGAGGGAGGGAGGGAGGAATGGGAAGATAAAAGGGAGGGGATAACAACTGAGATGTAATCTGATTAAATCAATAAAATAAACTAGTGATGGCAGAAGTAAAGAAAAATACATATCCGCTATTGCTAGTAATCTCAGCTAGGATGACCCCCATAAACATCCTGAGCCCCCCTTATACCAGGTCTCTGGCATGTCCCAGAGATGACCCCACATCTGATATCCTTTCTCTTACTTAGGCCTCTTTACCCAGTTCTCCCTACCCCTAATCCCTATTCCTGTTCCCCTCCCTATCCCCACTCCTACCCAATTCTCCCCTCCCTTCATCTATTTTATTTCCCTTTCTGAGTAAGATTCAAACATGCCACCTTGTTACTTAGCTTCTTTGGATCTGTGGGTTGTAGTGTTGTTATCCTATACTGTGTGGCAAATATCCACCTGTAAGTGAGTACATGGCACATGTGTCTTTCTGGGTCAGACTTACTTCACTCAAGATGATATTTTCTGGTTCTATCAATTTGCCTGCATATTGCATGATGTCCTTGTTTTTCATAGATGAGTAGTATTCCATATTGTAGATGTACCACAGTCTCTTTATCCATTCATCCATTGAGGGATGTATGGATTGTTTCTAGTTTCTGGTTATTGTGAAGAAAGCTGCTATGAGCATAGTTGCAGTATTTTTGAGTATATTTTGGCAATATGTGCAGGAGTATTATAGCTGGGCCTTGAAATAGAACTATTCCCAATTTTTTTGAGAAGGTGCCAGATTTATTTCTAAAGTGATTGTAAAATTTTACACTCCAACCAGCAATGGAGGAGTGTTCCACTTTCTCCAGAACATCACAAGTATGTGCCGTAACTTGAGTTTTGATCATATCCCTGATGGGTGTAAGACGGAATCTCACAGTTGTTTTGATTTGCATTTTCACTGATGACTAAGGACATTGAAGGTTTCTTTAAGTGTTATTTGCCAATTAGAGAGTCCTTAGTTCAGAATTCTCTGTTTATCTCTTAAAGTTGTTTGGTTTTCTGGTATGTAATTTCTTGGGCTCTTTATATATTTTTGATATTATCCCTCTGTTGGATTTAGGGTTAGTGAAGATCTTTCCTTAATCTGTAGGCTGCCAATTTGTTCTATTGACAGTGACCTTTGCCTTATAGAAGATTTTTTTTAGTTTCATGAAGTCCTGTTTATTAATTGTTGATCTTTGTGCCTGAGCTAATGGTTTTCTGTTTAGGAAGTTGTCTCCTGTGCTAATGAGTTCAAGGCTATTCCCAACTTTGTCTTCTATTAGATTTAATGTATCTGGTTTTATGTTGAGGTCTTCGATCCTTTTGCACTAGAGCCTTGTGCAGGCTGATGAATATGGATCTATTTTGATTCTTTTTCATACAGGCATACAGTTAGACTTTCATCATTTGTTGAAGATGTCTTTTGTTTTTCATTGTAGGGGTTTGGCTTTTTGGACAAAAAGCAAGTGTCACTAGGTATGTGGGTCAATGTCTTGGTCTTTGATTTTATTCCATTGCTCAACCTGTCTGTTTCTATGCCAGTGTCACATGGGTTTTATTACCTATTGCTCTGTGGTTCAGCTTAAAATCAGGGCTGGTGATGCCCTCAGAAGTTCCTTTATTGTACAGTATTGTTTTATCTATTCTGCTTTTGTTTTGTTTTGTTTTGTTTTGTTTTTCTGTATGAAATTGAGGATTGTTTTTTCAAGGTATGTAAAGAATAGTGCTAATATTTCTGTGGGAATTGAATTGCATCTGTTGTTTGCTTTTGGTGAGATGGCCATTATACTATGTTAATCCCAGTAATCTATGAGCATGGGAGATCTTTCCATCTTCTCATATCTTCTCCAATTTTCTTCTTCAGAGACTGGGAGTTTTTGTCATATAGGTCTTTCACCTGCTTGTTAGAGTTACACCAAAATATTTTATATTATTTATGGCTATTGTGAAGGGTGCTTCCTTAATATCTTTCTCATACTGTTTGCCACTTATATACAAGATGGCTACTGATTTTTTTTTGTTAACTTTTTGTCCAGCTACTTTTGAAGGTATTGATCAGCTGTAAAAGTTCCCTGGTAGGATTTTTCAGGTCACTTATGTATACTATCATATCATTTGTGAATAGAGATACCCTGACTTCTTCTTTTCCAATTTGTATCCTCTTGATAATCTTTAATTGTCTTATTTGCTTTAGCTAGGGCTTCAAGTACTATATTCAAAAGATATGGAGAGAGTGCAGCCTTGTCTTCTACCTGATTTTAGTATAAATTATTTACTTTTTTCCCTTTAATTTGATATTAGCTATAAGCTTGCTGTATATTGCATTTACTGTGCTTACATACATACACTTTGTATTTGTGATGTATCGAATACTTTTAATGTGAAGGTATGTTGGATTTTGTCAAAGACTTTTTCATCATCTAATGAGAGTGTTTTTCACTGAGTTTGTTCATATGGTAGATACATTGATAGATTTATATGATAATTATATATATATATATCAAGCAGAGTAAAACAATTTTAATATCCTTTTTCATTAGTATTTACATTTATTTCATGTATGCTATTTATATACTCATTACTGAACAAAACTGGAATGCAAACACATGTGAAAATACCTTAATAACAATTATCAAATAAAATAATGGGAACTATTGTTATATAAGTATATTAATGGATGCAGTGAGGAAAACAACAGTAGAAGGCTGCAGCCTAGGATGCTAAGAACATGCTCCATGACACTGTGATTATAATACTAACAGTAACATCTAAGGTGGAATATTTGACTGCTATGAGGTCTTCTAGGAGTCTTCCAGGAGAGTTATGTGAGCAGTTAATAGTACAGGCAGTATTTTGGCGAACTTCTGCTTGTGTCAGCTGAATGGCCTTCATAAACAAAAGCAAAAGGAAACAAATCCATAGATAAAATATTACAAAATTATGAAATGGAGGCTTTAAAAGTGCATTATTATGAGAGTAATAACTCAAAGAAAAGGCATGTTTTGTGTCCTTGTCACAAATCATTGCTTGCTGCACATACGTGAACATAGATAGAAATGTTGGATTAATTTATAATCATATGACATTAATGTTGCTCTACGGCATTCTTTTTTTAACATTTATTTATTCTACTCTCATATATTACATCCCCAAAACAGTTTCTCCTCCATCCTCTCCTCTCCATCCCTCCCTGCTACCTCTTCTATCCCCCAGTTCCACTTCTCCTCCATTTCCCTTCAGAAAAGGACAGACTTCCCAGGGACGTAAATCAAACATGGCGTATCATGTTGCAGTAAGCCTAGGCACATCACCTCATATCAAGGCTGGGCGAGGCAATCCAGTAGGAGGAAATGAGTTCCAAAAGCAGACAAAAGAGTCAGAGACAACCCCTGTTCCCACAGATAGATGTCCCACAGAAACACCAAGCTAGAAAATTATAGCTTATGTACAGAGGACCTAGGCAAGAACCATACAGGTTTCATACTGGTTGGTTCAGTCTCTGAGAGACCCAATGATCCCTGATGAGTTGACTCTGGGCATCTTTCTTGCTGTGTCCTTGACCCCTCTGTGTAAGTCGTTAGTAACATTGTATTGAAACCAATGTGAGATGGTGTTTAAAAGAATCCAGCAGGTTACTCGGTATACCATCCTCTTTGTGACATTTATCTCCATAACCGAGCTTAAATTTTCTTACTTTCTTCATATGTAATGTAGATGCAAAGTTTAATGCAGCTCATTAGTAACCATTTGGATATGTAGACACTTGAGCAAGATCATGGGATTTTTTTTGCACAACTTAAAGTAGAAATATTGGTTTTGTCACATAGCTCCTATATTCCTGAGGCCATTTTAGAATAAAAGATAAAAGTAGGTAACTAAGTGTACTGAAAACAAGAAATAATACGTGCAGCTACAAAATACTATCCCATTAGGAGACAAGTATTCCAAATAGTCACCTGTCACTAGGGAAGTTTGTGTCCTTTGATTCTTGGTGTCTCTGAGTGAGGCTGGGTTTCAGGAGCTTAGTTATTTGAGGACTTTACTATACGATTTCCCATAGTATCTTCCCCAGTCACCTTGGATCACATAGAAAAATTCAGGAAATAGATATGAATCAATATTCTTAACATTTACAAATATTACATTAACTGCAGCTTACAAACTATTAGAGTTATGTTTTAGGGGTTTGGGAACAATTAAGTAGCTGTATTTAGACAACTAGGCAGCCCTATTCTGGTCTGAGTGTCTTTCAGTGTATGAAGGGTACAAATGATGGCTTAGGACGAGGCATCTCTGGCATATAATATAAAAAATAGACACTTTGCATGATTAAAATGTAAAAAAATAAAAGCAAAAAGCTCAACACGGCATTTGATGATATCTGTTGTTCAGGATGTAAAAGTCTAAATCCCTTTTTATCACTTGCAGGACTCCTTAGGATCTGTCTCCTCTTTGGAGCTAACTTCATAGGTGGCTTCCATTCTTTTCTTCCTCTTTTCTTTCACAGCATATATTATCACCATGGCTAAATATCTTAAGTGAAAGCAGGCCCTCTTATGAGCCAAAATGAAACCTGAAGCTATATACTCCAGCTGTTATGCTCTTCTCCCTGCTGTCAGTCTTGCCAACCCTGATGACCCGCTCCAAATGTTCAAGATACATTTCCATGTCATCTATGAGAAGATTTTCCTTCACAGCAAAACATTTCTACAATGGATAAGTCAGTTTTATTTGATTGTAACATCATTATTGCCTGTGAACTCCTCCATAAGTCTATTACATTGTTTGCAGCTTTGGGAAAATAGTAACTTGGCATAAATCATGAATTTTAGCACATTTCAAAAGTAACACTGTTCTTAATATCCATATCTGTACTTTGGTATAAGCAAAAAATTGAGGAGGAAAACAATCCCTGGGGTCCATCAATATATAAAAGAGGGTAGGGAGAGAGAGAAGGGTGGGGGAGGGAGAGAGGGAGGGAGAGAGAGGGAGGGAGAGAGAGAGGGGGGGGGGAGGGAGAGAGGGAGAGAGAGAGGGGGAGAGAGAGAGAGAGAGGGAGGGAGAGATTCTTGTTTTAAGTACATAAACATAGACACAGGCTGGAGTTTAATTCAAGATGACTGTTTTTCCCCAAAAGTTTATTATGTGGTAAATCTTTCAGGACATTTTGAGAGATTACTTTTATCTTGGTCAAACCCTCAGTATATGCAATGTCTTGTGATTTGTCTTTGTTTACAGAGTATAGAAAGCTGGATTAATTTTGCAAATGAAGAATTAAGGGAAATGAAGAATATAGGAGAATCATTGCATATACAGCACAGTGGAAAAGCTGCTTCATATAAAGAAAAACTTAGTTTATGTACCTCACTCAGGGGATTCTAAAGGGCTTTTATCAAAATAAAATTAGGATGAATGAAGGAGAGATAAACATGTTTTTTGTTTGGATCACAAGTGGGGATGAGAAAAGACTTGTGAGAGAGCAGGTGATGTTTATCCCCTTTAAAGTCAAACCATCATGTGGGGAAGATTGGTTGTTAACCAGCTGAAAAAAATCCTTGAACAAATTCTGAGAGGAGGTATAAATGTGAGCCAAAAACAAGAGGCGGGGCCTTTGGAGACTTGGGATGGTTCTGACTGTTCATCACTTCACTTCGAGAAGCTCCTAGAGAGAACCACTCTAGGGAAGGCTTCAGGGCTCCAGGCTCCTGCTGAGGTTCCAGGTTCTGGTTGCTCCAGGTTCCAGCAGAAGAAATCCTGCTGACTATGCCAGGAGAATTTTTCATTGGAACTGATATCCTTACGATTTCATTATTGTATTCTTTAATCTCCTTTTCCTATTTTTTTAGGTTAGTAGGGTTATAAGTGAGGTACTCTTGGTTAATAAGTTCATAATAAGATATATTTGTTAACAAAATTGAGCCTACAGACAGATTAAAAAATAAGAGCCTTCACATGTTGGCACACACAGAAACATACAGCAAGTTCATTGATAATTTGGGCAAACAAAAAACCATTTACAATGAAAGAGAGTCCAGAGCATGCTTATACAACTTGGGTTAATTGGGTAATCCTGGCAAAGAGAGAAAATTGGATTTTTAAAAAAGATCACTAGTATTATACATTGAAAACACACATGGTATTTTAGAGATAATTTCAGACAATTAAACACTAGGTAATAGTTAAAAGGTTCTTGTTATTGTTAGACCAGCATTTGCAATTATCATCCAAGACTTGCCAACAGTCCTAAGGCTACAGAATGATGGCTCTTTGAGTAGATTAATTCAAAACCAATAATCAACCTGCATAAATACAACTGTATATAAAAACATCACAGTCGTGGGCAGGAAGATAAATTATTTCCTTTTTCTTTGTAATATAACTCAGCATCATAAATACATTATATTCTTTAGAAATTATTCTTTATACAGATAGATACCAGTAAAAGGTATTTTCGGCTGCTGAGGATACATAGAACTAGTCAAAGGATATGCAGGAGGATTGTCAGCTACCGAATATAGATTGCTAATATTAAAGTAAGGCCGCTCAGGTAGCCATTGACAATTTTGGGGGGAAATGTACCTCCTGGTAAAGTTAATTTCAAAATCAAGACTGAATACAATATGTCTCACTGCATGCATAATGCACAGTTGTATATCCTGTACCGCTATTTCACTGTATGTGTAATGCACAGTTTTATATCCTATAAAAAGTGTTAATTCAACACAAAGACCAATATAACATCAAAGACACTCGGCACATTTAAGGTATACAATAACATTTTTCTTGGTTTTCCACAACACACACTTTATATAAATCTTTGCCATTGAGCTATTTTTATAATTAGCATATTTTTCTAAATTTCAGAAGTTCAACCAGCCTCACGACACCCACTTACTCCTTTAATGTCAAAAGCAAAGGAAACAGGCTTAGGACCCAGACTGAGTTCTGCTCTCCCCCTCCTCTTCCCTGCCCTCTGACCTACTTTTGATGACTCTGTATCCTTTCTCCTCCTGATCATCCTTTCCAGAATTCAAGCACGAGTTTTCTTCCCCACTGGTACTGTCTGCCAAGGACCCACAGGGGCTTCTTTCTTCAGATCTGTAAATTTATGGAGCCATTTCTTTGTTGCTTTACAGCTTTCAGTCACAGATCAATAGCTTCTTTCTGCTGGTTTTCCCATATGGAGCATAAAGGTTTGTTTTTTTTAACAGATAAATCTAATCTGGCATCAGCGTGTTCCCCTATCCACAGCATTCTTCCTGTAAGGAGGCATGAGCGTAATCCCTGAGCACAGCTGTCCCCTTGCAGCATTAGGCTTGGTGCTATTTTCTTCCTCTGAGTAATTGATTGTACACAACAAAAGTCCTTGGTGTTTCTGTTCTTAAATTTCCTTATGGGTTGGTGCTTAACATCTGCTTTTGTGTGTGTGTGTGTGTGTGTGTGTGTGTGTGTGTGTGTGTTTTCTTCAGTTTTCTCATACATTGAAATAATAAAACAAAATAATATGATTGTGGCTCTCTAAATAGGTATCTAAGCTTGGGTTATCTAAGAAAACAGCTGATGTTTTAAAAAAAAAAGTACTTCCTGAGTTAAAACTACAATTGATTAGCACTATCCAGCTTTTCCTTTCATTAAGAAATGAACAAGGATCATTTGAATAAGTAAGTTTATATGAGTGATATTTATAGAACTCCAGGCTCTACAAATGGCATATTTAAAAAATAATTTTGGATAAGATAAGCCTCTAAATGTCATTAGCAATGTCTGTAATTTGAAGTACAAATGGTATCCTGAATACACTTTTAACGACTTTATGTTGGTGAGAACAAAATAAACCATCAAGAGGCAGAAACACACAGAAGGGAGGGATGGTGTGCCCTGCAGCCCAACGTCCTAGCTGTCTAAGACAAGAATGCGAAACCCATGTATAGAGAGGAGACATTTGAATTAAGACAGAAGTCCTCTAGATACCTTTTATGTTTTTTTAAAAAATCATTTATATTACTCAGAATATGCAGAGAAAACAGTTGACCAGTATATGGTTTGTTTCATACTTCCATCAGAAATATGCCTAGTACTGATATCTTGCATAAGTAAAACAGTCATAAAGGCTGGAGAGATTGCTCAGTGGTTAGAGTGCTTGTTACTCTTCAGAACACCAGAGTTTGGTTCCCAGCTGTGTAGGGACAAACCACTATCTACTAATCTAGTTCCAGGGGATCCAACTTCCTCTGCTGGTTTCCACTGGCAACAGACAGGCTTGTGGGAATCTTCTAGGGATTCCCAACCAAACCAAGATTAATCTTCACACTAGCTTTGCTGTGGGGAAGGAGTATTTGGCATGTAACAGCTGCCAGTTAACATGGATTAAAAGACATAAATATGTGACTGCTGAAAAAAAATTTAATGTTTTTCCAACCCTGCTTTCTTAGTGGAATCATTTTTTGTTGCAAATGGGTCTGAAAAAGTGTATCTTATTGGGGTACAGGCTGAGGATAAAGTAATAGGAATATCTTAAATTCATGTTCTCAGTGCAGTTAACTTTTATTTTTTAAAGGGCCCATCGAGTACATATTTTTGTAGGACACTTCCAGGCACAGTAGCCCCATGGCTATCTTCCCTACAATATTTACCACTCAGATCCTCTCAGAGGGGCATCTCTGAGTCCACCCAAAGATCAAAGCCCTTCCATCTGCCACAAAACTTGCAGAATCTCTTCAGCTTTGCTTATGGCATTTTCATCTTCTTATATGATCCATTCAAAAATAGGGAAATAATCTTTTGATCTTGAACCCCAGACCTATGAAACATACTGGAGAAGTGAATGTTGGATGCATATTTGGTGAGTGAAGTTGTGATGAGAATTGCTTTGGAAGACAGTGTTTTTGGTCTTTGAATAGAATTTAACTCAAGAGATTTAAAGGAGAAATAATACCATTCTCTTTGTTCTTCAGCGTCTTTCTGCTCTCTTAGATTCCTACTTCCTATTCCAGAATTTTCTAACTTTTTGACTTTTAAAACCAAATTTCTATTCTTGAATAATATTGTTTGTATCTTAAAGTAACCAGTTTTACCCCAACCATATTAAAGGTATGAAATCCTGACCTTCTATTATTGTTATATTTGTGGGTGAAGTAAGACCTTTGCCGTATCAATACCAAACATGTTGGTTCACCTGAAACGCCACTCTCTCCTTGCTTTTTTCTTTGCTCAGTCACTCAATAATGTTCTCAATGGAGGCCCTTATTCTCCTTTCTTCCTCAATGACCTTTTGTTGCATCACCGCTTTTACCCTTCGTTGATCCACGCACTTCTATCTTATGAAACACGTTTGTATATTGGGTACCAAAATACTATCTCTTTTGGCAATTCTTTTCATGCTTCATTAGTAAGAAATAATGGTTATACAATATGAAATGGTTTACCGTGAGAACATCACACAACCAACATTAAATGGGCTCCACAGGTTATATTTATATTTTATGTACATAATATATATATATATACACATATATAATTATGAATGAGTGTGTGTAAAGCAATAATAAAGAACAAAAGGCCCTTAAATTTAAGAAGGAGCAAAGTGGGATATGGAAAGAGTTTGAGGGATGAGACGCGAGTGTGATTGGAGAGAGAAAAGGAAAAGGAAGAAATAATGTAATTATATTTTAATTAATTTTTAAAAATGAAACAAAATAATAATAAACTTAGAGATGAAATAAAAGCTGTGATCAACCTTCAGAGGTCTGTATTGCTTTTTCCATTCCAGAAAAAAGATATAAAGAGGGTAGTTATTGCTGTTAGATATAACTATACACTGGTGATAACAGCAGGTATTGACAGTTGATTCACTTTCGTGCCTTCAACATTGGTGTCAAACACTAAAGTATGTATTGCTAAAATTATATGTAGCATGCTATAGAATTTTTAAAAATTTATAAACTATAGTCTATGAAAAACCATGTATAGTGCTAAAGTGCTAAAACTACCAACTTACATTGCTGAATATTTTAATACTAAATTTTCAGTGTTGCTCAATGGCATTAAAAGATCAGAATTACTTTCTGGGTCAGGGTTACCTCCCTCTGAATGGTATTTTCTAGTTTCATCAATTTGCCTTATATTTCATGATTTCCTTGTTTTTGATAGTTGAGTACGTTTCCACTGTGTAAGTGTGCACTAGTTTCTTTATCCATTCTTCAGTTGAGGGACATCTAGTTTCCGTATTCTGGCTAATATGCTCTGAACATAGTTAAGCAAGTGTCCTTGTTGTACGGTTAGAACATCTTTTGGGTATATGCCCAGAAGTGGCATAGATAGTTCTTGAGGTAGAGCTATTCCAAATGTTATGATAAAGTGCCAGATTTTTTCCCAAAGCAGTTGTACAAGTTTTCACTCCAACCAGCTAGGCCCTCTAGACAGATGTAACAGATTGGCAGCTCAGGCTTCATGTGGGTCCCCTAGTAAAGGGAGCAGAGCCAGTCTGTGATGTAGACACTGATACCTGCTTTTTGATCACTCCTCACTGGTGAGGCTGCCTTGCCAGGGCACAGGAGAAGACAGGAATGCTTAGTGCTGACACAATTTGATAAGCCTGAGTAGGTAGGTGAGTGGGGCTCCCTTTTCTCAGGAGTAGGGGAGGAGGGGTGGGGGAAAAGGGAGGGAGTGAGGGACTGGGAGGAGAAAATGGAGGGGGTATGATTGTGATGTAAAATCAAGAAATAAATTATTATATTTTTAATGTTCACAGTTACGAGTGTCTGTCTTTGAAAGCCATTAATATAAACTTTCAGAAGCTTGTGGACAGTCAGAGGGTTAAGGCACTTATCATCAAGTTGAGAAACTGAGCTTGACCCCCAAAACACACATGATATGGAGAGAGCCTCAGTCTCCTCATATTACCCTCTGACCATCACATATGCACCGTGGCATGTACATGGCATCCACACAGACTCATGTAATAGCAGTTGTTAGGATGTTCTTCTCTTCCAGAAGACATGAGTTTAGAATCCATATTGGTAAATTTATAACTGCCTGTGAGTTCAGCTGCAAGGAATCCTGTGCCAACTTCTGATCTCCATAGGCACCTGAACTCATTGTGAAAGCCTCCACACAAACACACACAAGTATATCTAATTAAAATACAATAAATCATATATGTAAACATGCATATATATGATTTTCCTCATTCAAAATTTTAATAAATACTCTTTATAGCATATGGGATAATAGGTTTATTGCAAAGGAAACAAGTGAACACAAATAGACTCCAGAATATCTACTTGGAAGAACTAAGCTATTAGGAAGGATCTGGAAGTGTGCATCCAGATCCTTAAATTCACTTGAGGCAATCTTGTTTTGTTTGATGCTGATTGACACTTTGCATGAATAGCCAAAGACTCTTCCCCTTGCTTACTCAATATGCTATTTCTGCTGCTTTACAATTAGACTCAAGGAGCTTATGGATAGCTGTCTGTAGATAGCTGGCATATGTTGTTATACTCACTAAATATGAAGATTATCATTTCTAATATATCATAGTTTAGGCATGTGTGTGTGTGTGTGTACGTTATATGATAGATCATGAAATTGTTTCTGCTACTGAGAATTGTAAAATACAATGTATCGACTGATGAGATAAATTCAAGATGTTCAGAAATGTGAAATTCCAGCTTATAAGTGGACTCACAATTTATCTTTCTAACCTTTTCCCTTTAAGGCTCTCAATTATCAAGAAATATTGAATCAAGGCTTAATAACACAGGGCATGCTAAAGAGTCAGAGCTCTAATACTTCTTGACTAGAGTTATCTGCCGTGCCTACAGATTAAGCTTTTATAAGACATCTTCACAATAAAATATCATAACATAGCCCCCATAGCAAGATGGAGATTGAATAACTAGAAATTTGTAGATGCTTTCATTCTATGTTGAGACAGCAAAGAAAAA
>OU015747.1:2913369-2953426 GCA_907169655.1 Acomys percivali | reverse complement strand
TTTTAGTTTTTTTTTCAAGAGAAGGTTTCTCTGTTATCTTGCCTGTCCTGTACTCACTTTGTAGACCAGGCTGGCCTTGAACTCACAATGATCCACCTGCCTCTCCCTCCCAAGTGTTGGGATTATAGGTGTGCACCACCTCGCTGGGCAACATTACATTCTTAACAGCTGAAATATGTTAGCTGTTATTATGAACCAACTAATTTTGTCAATTCAGAAGATTTTAATTGCTGGTACATTATTGTATTTTAAATTATAAATGATTCACAAGGCAAATCAACATAGATATTAGTCAGTGGGAAGATGAAGACCCTGTTCAATCTGGAACAGAAAAACTGAGCAGTACAGACTATGATTGAGGAACAGAGAGGTAATATTTTGGATTGTGACTGGAAGGCGACGGACAAATTTACTGGAAGTGAGCATGAGATGATTAGATGTCAACCCAGTGACAATCCTCTCTATGGCTTCATATTATGTTGATATTCATTCTGTGAGTCCTAGGCTCTTTGCCAGTGTCACCCAACCTCTAAATCATTCTATTCCTCTGGCCTCAGTCACATAGGTTCTCTTATGGACTTACAAGTTTATGACAGCTTATCTCTGCCCTTTATAGCACACAGTTAATAGGGTCAATTCCTCTTGCCAGGTAATACTTTTAGATCTTTCTAAAAAGATGTCAACCTGTCCATGTTTTATACTCACAGAGGCTTACAAAAATTTATAACTCTTTCCTCTCATCTCCACAGCTTCACACTGACTACAGAGAAATTAAATGACAGAGAAACAGACAGCTGGACTGTAGGAAAACTAAGATATTAGGGTCTAACATGTGTGAAAAAATGTTGTCAAAGTGTGGATTAATTTCTATTACTATTTTAATTACTGTTGCTCTTTAGTATAGCTTGAGATCAGGTATGGAAATTCCTCCAGAGGATCTTTTATTGTATAGGATTGATTTTGCTATTCTGGGTTTTTTGTTTTTCCATTTGAATTTGAGAATTGATCTTTCAATGTCTTTAAAATATTGTGTAGGTATCTTGATAGGGATAGCATTGAATCTGGAAATTGCTTTTGGTAAGATGGCCATTTTTACTATGTTAATTCTCCCGATCCACGAACAAGAGAGATCCTTCCATCTTCTGATGTCATGTTCAATCTCTTTCTTCAGAGATTTAAAGATTTTTCAAACAAGTACTTCACTTGCTTGGTTAGAGTTACTCCTAGATATTTTATATTGTTCATGGCTACTGTGAAGGGTATAGTTTTCCTAGTTTCTTCCTCTGCATGTTTGTCATTTGTATATAGGAAGGCACAGGAGACAACTTCCTGAAAAAAACATCAACAGCCCAGGCCTTAAGGTCAACAATTAATAAATGGGACCTCATGAAGCTGACAAGCTTCTGTAAGGCAGGGGACACTGTCAACAGAACAAAGCAACAACTTACAGACTGGGAAAAGATCTTTACCAACCCTACATCTGACAAAGGTCTAATATCCAAAATATATAAAGAACTTAAGAAATTAAACACCACCAAAACAAATAACCCAATTGAGAAATGGGGCTTGGAACTAAACAGAGAATTCTCAACAGAGGAATATTGAGTGGCTGAGAAACACTTAAAGAAATGCTCAATGTCTTTAGTCATCAGGGAAATGCAAATCAAAACAACTCTGAGATTCCATCTTACACCCATTAGAATGACTAAGATAAAAAACTCAAGTGACACCACATGCTGGCGAAGATGTGGAGAAAAAGGAATACTCTTGCATTGCTGGTGGGAATGCAAACTAGTACAACCACTTTGGAAATCTATCTGGCACTATCTCAGAAAACTGGGAATAGGGCTTCCTCAAGACCCAGCTATTCCACTCCTTGGAATATACCCAGAAGATGCTCCACCACACAACAAGGACATATGCTCAACCATGTTCTTGGCAGCCTTATTTATAATAGCCAGAACGTGGAAACTGCCTAAATGCCCCTCAGTTGAAGAATGATTAAAGAAACTGGTATGTTTACACTATGGAATACTACTCAGCTAGTAAAATTAAGGAAATCATGAAATTTGTGGACAAATGGATGGGACTAGAAATGATCATAAGGAGTGAGTTAACCCATGAGCAGAAAGACTCACATGGTATATACTCACTTATAATTGGCTCTAGCCCAAAAGGCATACCCCACAAAAGTCTTCACTTACCAGGAGATTGGGATAGATGTGAGGACATCCTACTGAGACTCTAGGTAAGAGAAATATAGGAGATGGGGAAATAGAAGGATCCAGAGGGTCCTAGTAACCTACAAGAAGAACATCATGATGGGTGGATAGGGGCCCAGGGGGTTCTGCTCAAACTATTGCACTAACCATGGATGATACAAATGGTAAACATCGAACCCCTACTCTGATCTACCCAAAGGACAGGACATTCTCCATAGTTATGTGGAGAGTGGGGACTGACTCTGACATGAACTCTGGTGCTCCATATTTGACCACTTCCACTTGGTGGGGAGGCCTGGTGGCACTCAAAGAAAGAATAAGAAGGCTACTAAGATGAGACTTGATAGCCTATGACCATATAGTGGGGAGGAGGTCCCCCTCAGTCACAGACCTAGTGAAGGTGAATAGGGTGAAAATGGGAGGGAAGGAGGAATGGGAAGATACAAGTGATGGGATAACAATTGAGTTGTAATCTGAATAAATTAATAAAATCAAAATAAAAAAGTTATACCACTATAACACAAAATTATTCAGACCATTTTTATGTAATAATTTTAAAATGAATTTTCAACCAAACTCATCCTAAAGAACACCAATCATATCACTGTAACTAGTATGTATGTTTTATGTAATGCACTATGACACAAAGAAGATTCTCATTTTTTATTTACATCACATTGATTTTTCTGTGGTTCAATCTTTCATCACTAAGTGGCAAAAAGTTAACTAAATCAACTTCCTATTATTCCTATGTCTTTAATTAATTCTTTGAGAAAGAGAATAACTACAATAACGTTGAAATTGTTATACCTTAAGAACTTACACATAATGATAATGAATTGCTAACTTTTATATGTTTTTCAATCTAACAATATTTTTATTAGCTTAGTTTGAGGCACCCTTGTTGTTTAGACAAGAAGGTGTCTTCCAAGGTGGGTTTGAACTTGCTATGTAGCCAAGGATGACTTTAAACCTCAAGTCCTACTGCCTCTACCTTTTGAGTATTGGGTTATCAGGTATGTTATATTGCATCCCAGTTATGTAGAGCTAGAAATCAAACCTAGAATATAGATCATGCTAGGAAGGCACTCAACCAACTCAACTCTAGTCCCAACCCACCAATATAGTTTGATAGATTATATCTGTTACTTATTTAATCATTTCAATAATCTAATGATTGTCATCAATCTAATTTTTCAGATGATGAAGAAAACCACATATAAGTGAAATAAATTTTGTATGAAGTATTAGTATTAGTTACTGAGGAATACAGGCAATATATAAACCTAAATTATTCAGCCCTCAAATCATGATTTAATCTAAAAATTAAGACTTAAGAAAATCCTTTGTATATGGTTATAGAAACAGAAAACAGGTGCTAGGTAGAGAATCTCTGACTTTTTGAGGTTCCAGCCAGTCACAGAGAAAAATTCTTAATTGTCATCCATGAGAGGATGCGATTTAAGTAGCATATCTGTCTTTAAGACACCCATGCTCCTTTCAGTAACCCCTCAGCATCACATTTCCACATAACCCCAAAAAACCCATTGGTTTACCAAGTTGAGGTTTTATGGAATATAATCTTCTCTGTTTTAAGTGCCTTGTTTAGAGTGGGTCAAGGTTTGTTTACATCATTCCAGAAATAGTCATAAAATAGTTTTAATTTCTGAATGGAGACACACAAAACCAAAGATTAACTAAAAGGAGTGATTGTTTAAGCTTCAGCTCTGATCACCCATCTACTGCTTGCCGGATCCTGGATGTGGACTGGAGAGGCAGAGTTGAGTTGCAGCACCAGACACAATCCACATTAGTTGCCTCTCAAGAAAGAGAGTGGGCACCAAAGCACCTTTGGGCTATGATCTCTCTCAGTCTCTCAGCTGCTTGCCAGCCTATCCCAGCTGGGTCACAGAGCAGATAGGCAGAGCCCTGCCATCGCAGGAGGGCCTGTGGAGTGTCTAAGTCACTTGCAGTTCTGGTTTTTCACAGTCCCTTCCCCCAACTGCTTACCAGTGGGGTGCATCTATAACACAGAACATTCAGGCAGAGCTGAATGCAAGTGCTGGCCACAATCCATATTAGATGCTATCCTGTGAACAACTTTGGGCCTCAGCCGATCTCTGCCTGCCTGAAGCATACTGCTCTGAAACAGCTAAGACACAAAGCAAACAGACTGAGCAGAGACCTCCTTGGACCACAATCTGCATTAGCTGCTATCCTGCTAGCAGCTCTGGCTCTGATCTCACCCCACTCACCTGTAGCTTATTGGCTTGATCCATCTAGGTTACAGAGCAGACAGAGCAGAGACCTGTGTGGGCCACACCCCACATTAGCTGCTGTTCCATTGGCAGCTTTCTGCTGGCCAGCTGTTTACCATCCTAGCCCAACCAGGGCACAGACCAGATAAGCAGAGCCCTGTTGTCTCAAGAAGGCCTGCAGAAAACACCAGCAGGACATTCTCCACAGTTGAGTGGAGAGTGGGGACTGACTTTCACACATACTTTGGTGCCTCATATTTGACCACGTCCCCTGAATAGGGTGACCTGGTGGCACTCAGAGGAAGAAAAGCAGGCTACCAAGAAGAGACTTGATACCCTATGAGCATATACAGGGGGAGGAAGTCCCCCTCAGTCACAGTCGTAGGGGAGGGAAATAAGGGAAAATGGGAGGGAGGGAGGAATAGGAGGATACAAGGGAGGGGACAACCATTGAGATGTAATATGAATAGATTAATAAAATAAAATTATAAAAAGAAAAAGAACATACCAGCAGCTTTGGGCTCTGGTCCTTCTCAGCCCTCCACCTGCTTACCAGCCTGGCTCATCTGGGATACAGAGCAGATAGACATACCTGAATCTGACTCAGATCAAGACTCATATTTGCTGCCATCTCAAAAAAAGTCTCTGGGGCACCTTAGCAGATTCAAACTTGAATCTCTCATAGCTTCCAGCTGCTTATTGGCCTAGTCCATCTGGAAAACAGAGCAGATAGGCAAAGCCCTACCATCTCAAAAAGGACTATAGGGCACCTGAGCAGCTTAGAGATTGGAAATCTATTAGCCCATTCCTCTCCTGCCTGACCAGACTGGGATACAGTCAGAGAACCCACATTAGCTGAGCTGGGTACAGGCTCTAATACCCACTGTCCAACATGCTGAGGAAGCCTCTGGGGAGCCATAGCAAACAAACTTTGGCTTGGAGCTCTTGTTTACTTGCTCCCAACCTGCCTGGACAATGTGGGGCTCAAATAGCGACCTTATTGAAGGAACCTCTAAGGTCGCTAACACCAGATACAACAAGGTGCTGCTTAGAGGACAGCACAAGAAGACTAGGAAAAAAAAAACTCATGGCCATACAAAACCACCAGAAACCAGTGATCCTACCGCAGTAAGCCCTGGAGATATGAATACCCAAGAAGTGCACGGAAAATACTTCAGATCTGGGGTGATGAGAATGGTAGACCTTGAAAGAGGAAAATAAATCACTCAAACACAGGAAAATACATTCAAATAGATAATGGAATTGAATAAATCCCATAAAGAATTACAGGAAAATACAACCAAAGAGATGAAGGAATTGAATAAATCCATATTAGAAATTACAGGAAAATTCAATCAAATGGGAGAAAGAAACGAATAAGACAATTGAAGACCGAAAGAGAGAATTAGAAGCAGCTAAGGGAACAAAACAGAGAGTTGGACAACGTAGGGAAGAGAACAGGAACAACAGACACGAGCAACACAAACCGAATACAAGAGATGGAAGAGAGAATCTCAAGTATGGACGATACAACCAAAGCTATCAATACATCAACCAAAGGAAACATTAAAATTGACACTTCCTGACACAAAACACCCAAGAAATCTGGGACACTATAAAAAGACCAAATCTAAGAATAGTAGGAATAGAAGAAGGACAAAGCTCCAAGCTCCAAGGCCCAGAAAATCTTTTCAACAAAATTATAGAAGAAAAACTTCCCCAACCTAAAGAAAAAAAAAATGCCCATAAACATAAAAGAAGCCTACAGAACTGCAAGTAGATTTGACCAGAAAAGAAAATCATCCTGTCACATTATACTCAAAATATTAAATGTACAGAAAAAAAAGAAAGCATATTAAAAGCTGCAAGAGAAAAAGGTCAAGTCACATACTAAAGACAAACCCATCAGAATTATACCTGATTTCTCAACAGAGACTAAGAAAGCTAGAAGGGTCTGGTCAGAAGTCATGCAAACATCAAGAGTCCACAGATGCCTACCCAGACTACCATACTCAGCAAAACTTTCAATAACTCTAGATGGAGTAAACAAGATATTCCACGACAAATCCAAGTTTAATCAGTACCTTACCACAAATCCAGCCCTACGTAAGGTGCTAAAAGGAAAACTCCAACTCAAGGAGTCTAAACACACCCAGTAAATCAAAGGAAATAAATAATGCCACATCCAGAAATCTAAAACACAGAAACACACACACTCTACCACCACCAACATCAAGACCAAAGGAAATAACAACCACTGGTCATCAATACCTCTTAACATCCATGGCCTCAACTCATCAGTAAAAAGACAGAGGCTGACAGATGGATGCAAAAACAGGATCCATCATTCTGCTGCATACAAGAAACACACCTCGGCAATAATGATAGGCATTACCTCAGAGTAAAGGATTGGAAAAAGGCATCCCAAGCAAATGGATCGAAGAAGCAAGCTGGAGTAGCCATCCTAGTATTTGATAAAATAGACTTTCAACCAAAACTAATCAGAAGAGATGGGGAAGGTCACTGCATCTTCATAAAAGGAAAAGTACACCAAGATAATGTCTCAATTCTGAACATCTATGCCCTAAATGCTGGAGCACTCACATTTGTAAAAGAGACATTAGTAAAGCTTAAGTCACACACTGAACCACACACATTAATAGTGGGAGACTTCAACACCCCACTCTTCCCAATAGACAGGTCAGAAACTAAATGGAGAAACAAGGAAAGTAATAGACAACATGAAACAAATTGACCTAACTGATATCTACAGAACATTTCACCAGAACACAAAAGAATACACTTTCTTTTCAGCACCTCTTGGAACCTTCTCCAAAATTGACCATATATTCTGTAACAAAGCAAACCTCAACAGATTCAAGAAAATCAAACTAGTCCCTTGCATCTTATGAGAGCACCATGGATTAAAGCTGGAACTCAACAACAAAAGAAACAACAGAAAGCCTACAAAGTCTTGGAAACTGAACAGCTTCCTACTCAATGGCCTCTTGGTAAGGGACAAAATGAAAAGAGAAATAAAAAACTTGCTAAAATTCAATGGAACTGAAGGTACAAAATACCCAGACTTATGGGAAACAATGAAAGCAGTGTTAAGACAAAAGTTCATAGCAATATATGCCTTTATAAAGAAACTGGAGCGATCCCATCCAAGTAACTTAACAGCGTATCTGAAAGCTTTAGAACAAAAAAGAAGTAGATACACCCAAGAGGAGTAGACGGGTGGAAATCACCAAACTCGGGGCTGAAGTCAATAAATTGGAAGCAAAGAAAACAATTCAAAAAAATCAAGGAAACCAAGAGCTGTTTCTTTGAGAAAAATCATCAAGACTGACAAGCCTTTAATGTAACTAACTAAAAGGCAGAGGGAGAGTATTCAAATCAACAAAATCAGAAATGAAAAGGGAGATGCAACAACAGACACGGAGGAAATGTAAAGAATCATCAGGTCTTACTTCAAAAGCCTGCATACCACAAAATTTGATAACCTAAATGAAATGGACAATGTTCTTGATAGCTACCAACCACCAAAATTGAATCAAGATCAGGTAAACAAATTGAATGGTCCTATCACACCTAAGGAAATAGAGTAAGTCATCAAAAATCTCACAACAACAACAACAAATCCCAGGACCAGATGGATTCAGCACAGAATTTTATCAGACCTTCAGAGAAGAGCTAATACCAACTCTCTTTAAACTATTCTGCAACATAGAAACAGAAAGAACATTACTAAACTCATTCTATGAGGTCACAGTCACCTTGATACCTGAACAACAGAAAGACTCAACAAAGAAACAGAATTTCAGACCTATTTCTCTTACGAACATTGATGCAAAAATACTCAATAAAATATTCACAAACTGAATTCAAGAACACATCAAAACTGCCATTCACCATGACCAAGTAGGCTTCATCCTAGACATGCAGGGGTGGTTCAGTATATGGATATCCATCAAGGTAATTCATCATATAAACAAACTGAAAGAAAAAAACACATGATTATATCCTTAGATGCCAAAAAACATTTGCCAAAATCCAAAACCCATTCATGTTAAATGTCCTGGAAAAAGTGGAGATACAAGGCACATACCTGAATATAATAAAGGCAATATATAGCAAGCCTAGAGCAAACTAAATGGAAAGACACTTAAATAAATTCCACTAAAATCAGGGACAAGACAAGGCTGTCCACTCTCTCCATACCTCTTCAATATAGTACTTGAAGTCCTAGGTAGAGCAATAAGACAACTAAAGGAGATCAAGGGGATACAAATTGCAAAGGAAGAAGTCAAAGTATCACTATTTATGGATGATGTGGTAGTATATATAAGTGACCCCAAAAATTCTATCAAGGAACTCTTACACCGTGATAAACACCTTCATAAAAGTGGCTGCATACAAAATAAACTAAAAATCAGTAGCCCTCCTGTATAAAAATGAGAAACAGGCTGAGAAATACATTAGTGAAACTACACCCTTCACAATAGCTACAAATAATTAAAGTATCTTGGTGTAACTCTAACCAAGAAAGTGAAAGATTTGTATGAAAAAAAAAAAACCCATCAAATCTCTGAAGAAAGAATTTGAAGATTTCAGGAGATGGAAAGATCTCCCATGCTCGTGGATCACGGGGAATCAACATATTAAAAATGGCCATCTTTCCAAAGGCAATCTACAGATTCAATGCAATTCCCATTATAATACCCATACAATTCTTTACAGACCTTAAAGATCAATTCTCAACTTTATATGGAGAAATAAAAAACACAGAATAGCTAAAACAATCCTGTACAATAAAAGATCCTCTGGAAGAATCTCCATCCTGGATCTCAAGCTGTACTACAGAGCAACAGTAATAAATACAGCATGGTACTGACATAGAATAGGCTGGTTAATCAATGAAATCAACTTGAACACCAAGAAATAAACCCCCATACCTATGGATACTTGATTTTTGACAAAGAAGCCAAATATACTATGGAAAAAATACAGCATCTTCAACAAATGATGCTAGTCTAACTGGATGTCTACATTTAGAAAAATGAAAATAGATTCATATCTATCACCCTGTACAAAACTGAAGTCCAAATATATTAAAGACCTCAACATAAAACCAGACACAGTAAATCTGTTAGAATAAAAAGTGGAGAAGAGCCTTGAGATTATTGGCCCAGGAGACGACTTCCTGAACAGAACACCAACAGCTCAGGCCCTAAGATCAACCATTAATAAAATGGGACCTTATGAAACTGAGAAGCTTCTGTAAGCAAAGGACACTGTCAACAGAACAAACGACATACAGACTGGGAAAAGATCTTCACCAACTCTACATCTGATTAAGGGATAGTTTTTGATCTTAGCCATTCGGATAGGTGTAAGATGGAATCTCAGAGTAATTTTCATTTCCTAAATAACTAGGGATGATGAGCATTTCTTTAAGTGTTTCACCACAATTTGATATTCCGCTGTTGAAAATTCTCTGTATTGATCTGTGTATATACACAAAGACATACATGAATATAATAACAGTTGATTTAAAAAATAAGGCAGTGAATTTGAAGGAAAGTTGGTGTGGTGGGTATAAGGGAGAATTTTCAAGGGACAATAGGGAAGAATGAAAAGTTGTAATTGAAATACAACCTCAGCAGGGGATGGTGGCACATGCCTTTAATCCCAGCATTTGGGAGGCAGAGAGAGATGGATATCTGAGTTCAAGGCCAGCCTGGTTCATAGAGTGAGTTAAAAGACAGCCATGGTTACCCAGAGAAACCTTGTCTCAAACAACAAAAACAACAACAACATCAACCAAATACAATATCAAAAATAAACAAAAGAATAGAAAAAATATAAAAGGAGAAACAGGTAGAGGTAAAATTAAAATTTTTATTTCTATGATTCTCAATAAATAAAAATTGGTGCATAAATTTTATTACTGAAAATATTTTAAGATAATGGCATAGTAATGACAATGTAAGAGAATATATTTTCCAATAAAGATACATTCAGCTACTTTAATTGAACAATACAAAATGTAACATTAATTAAAACTTTTTTTGTCGCTTGAAGGATTTCATCTATAATTTCCAATGTCATCATTAATGATATATTCACATATTATTATTTGTTCTTAATTAGCACATCTCTCTTGATCTTCATAAAGAACATGAATAAAGGTAGTTATCTAACTTTATCTGTAATATTTGTTTTAAAAACAGATCATAAAAAACATAATACGAAAGCTATTGACAATAGTGTGCTCTTTCTGTAAATCTGTTAGAATGTGACTATGTTATCAGCAAAATCACAAATAGACTAATTTTTCAAATAACATGTTTAATTATCAATTACTATTTATTAAATATAATGTTAAAGTAATGTCTATTTTTAAGATTTATTGTAATATCATATTACAATCATAGATCTTCCACTAAGTATCTTTTGCCATAATAACATAAAAAACAGGCTAATACACTGAACATGTGAATTTGTACACATTATGTATTCTATAACACCATGAGCTCAAGGCTGTTATTTTAATTACAAAAGCGAGGAAAACTTCCCTATACCCTTAAGAAGTCAAAATCTATTCCTGTGCTTTAATTTTCTCTGCTGATTGTTTTCTCACTTCTGTGACAAATCACTTTTTCAGATGCCTCAGGCTGCAGTATTCACTCAATTTTCCCTTCACATAAAAATAAGGAATTATACGTGCACATGAATTTAATGATATTAATGTACTCAATCTAAAAAATCTGTATTTGTATAAGCAGGTTTTCATTACCATGGCTGGAATGCACACTTCATTAGCGCATTCATTCATTCATCAAGTCAATTATTCTGATCTGTTTTCCTTTATTCTTTTATCTACCAATCTTCTCATTCAGCACATACTTAATTAGATTTTATCTTTCTGAAATCTTGATGCACTGTTATACTCATGCAAAGTCCCTGTGTTTAGTGCAGAGAGTACAGTAGCCACACAGGTACTCAGTAAGGACTTAAGAGAGATGTCCAAGGAAGAACAAGGAAACTGGATGACGAGAGTGATACATGAATATTGGGAACTGGTGGGTGGCGGGGAGTGACAAGGAGGCAGCATGACAATCCTGAAGACCACAGCCTCGTCTGAGGAGTTGGAATGTAGTGCTGAACTGCACAGACAACATTAAAATTCTTGATCAGAGAGTTAAGATCTGGACTGTGTCCTTGTTTAACTGTACTTTTTTAATGTATTCACTTTATATCCCAAGAATAGTCAACTCCCTTGTGTCTGTCCACTCCCACCCCCTCCTTCTTCCTCTCTATGCCCCTCCCCTAGTCCTTAGAGAGGGGCACGCCTTCTCCCTTATCGACTGCCTCCAGCCTACCACGTCTCATCAGGACTGCCTGCATCCTCTTCCTCTGTGGCCTGGTAAGGCACCCTGCCCTGGGGAAGCATCAAAAAGTAGTCAGTAGAGTCCATGGCAGGGACAGCCCCTGTTCCCTTTAGTAGGAGACCCCCCTACGCAGACTGAGCTGCCTATTGACTATATCTGAGTAGCGGGTCTATGTCCCCTCCATTTATGACCTTGTTTGGTGCACCAGTCTCTGCTGCCCCTTCCACTTGGCCCAGACTTGTTGGTCCTGTTAGTCTTCTTGTGGAGCTCCAGCTCCCTCCAGGGCAGGCCCTTCTGTCCCTCTAGTCTTTCATAAGACTCCCTGCCTTCTGCCCAAAGTGTGGCTATGAGACTCAGCTTCTGCTTTGATACCCTGCTAGGTGGAGGCTTTCAGAGGACATCTATGGTATGTTCCTGTCCTGTTCTTACTCCTCAACAGCTAACAGTGTCTATTTTATTTGTCATTATATGCTTAAACTCATTAACCATCAGAGAAATGCAAATCAAAATGACTGAGATTCCATCTTACACCTATCAGAATGGCTAAGATCAAAAGTTCAAGTGACCGCGCATGCCAGCAATGATGTGGAGAAAGGTGAACACTCCTCCATTGCTTCTGGGAGTCCAAAGTTGTACAAATACTTTGGAAATCAATCTGGAGCTTTCTCAAAAAGTTGGTAACAGCTCTACCCCAAGACTATACCACAGCTATACCACACCTAGGCATGTACCCAAAAATTGATCCACCATACAACAAGGACATCTACTTGACTATGTCCATAGTGGCACTATTCGTAATAGCCAAAAAAAAAAAAAAAAAAAAAAAAAAAAAAAAAAAAAAAAAAAAATAAAAAAAAAAAAAAAAAAAAAAAAAAAAAAAAAAAAAAAAAAAAAAAACTGGTAACAACCCAGATGTCCCTCAAATGAAGAATGGATAAAGAAACTGTGGTACATCTATACAATGGAATACTATTCCAGTATAAAAAAAAAAACAAAACAAAGACACCATGAAACTTGCAGGCAAATGAATGGCGCTGGAAAAGATCATAATGAAGTAGCCCAGACCCAGAAGGACACTCATGGTATATACTCATGTATAAGTGGATATTAGCCATATAATACATGGTAACTATTTTCCAATCCACAGACCTAAAGACGCTAAGCAACAAGGAGAACCCTAAGGAGGATGCTTAACTCTCATTCAGACGGACTATGTTTTTTAAAAGGTTATATTTATCCCATATGAATAATTTCTTTACGTAAGAAGAAAAGTGGGAGAGACAGACAGAATTAGTTATACTAAGAACTAAGCTAAGGGAAGCAGGAGGACACAGCAAATAAGAGCAGCAATCTCTTCATATGAGAGTAAATGCCATTCTCCATCTTTTCTATTGCTATGATTTGTTAGGCAAGAGACCACATGGATCTTATGGATCTGAAAAGGTTAACAATACAAACAACAGCACAAATAATAGCGTCAGCTCAAAGTTAGTTTATTGGATTCAAGAGTAAACATAGGGCTTCTTAAACTAACAAGTCCTCCTGTGGTTGACTCTGATACAGCTGAGCGACATCCTGGTGTACTCTGGTTTACCTTCACTTCTGACCAATAGAGTACAAACTAGGAGGCTCCTATGATGACCCGCTTGTTCCGTGTACTAGAACTACTGACAGAACTCAAGAAAGTATTCAAAATCTAGCTCTCTAATTTTAATGTATCAGGGTATAAAAATTAAAAGAAACAATGACAGAGCTACATTGGAAGGAATTTGCAAGTGGTCAGCTGTAGAATACAAAAATGTCCTGTCCTTGGGATGGTGAGGCTGTCTCATTATTTGTGTAGTCATATATAAATAGAGTTTTGCTGAACAAAAACCCACTCAAATGTCAACATCCAAAGATCTATAAAGGCATCATCATATAAGCACAATTGATTAATTGAACCCATACCCATACTCATGAACTCAATCTCCAGCCTTCCTTTCTTCCTAGTGCCCAGGGTAATATGTTCTGGTTCAACATTCATGTTTTGTAATAACATGGTTGGCCTTTTGTGAAGGTTATTCTCCACTCAGGACTGTCAAAAGTGCCTGGCACGTCCTTAAGTCATTTTATCAGCCTGAACTTTGAATATCAAACACACTCATCACTTGAGAAATTTCAAGAGTTTTGAAGCTGCCTGCAAATGGTAGATCTCCCACCTAGACTAAGAGAAATTTTTCAATGCATGATGACTATTTACTCCAGTGTTACAAAAGGTGGCACAGCTTACCATAACATAGAAAACATAAAATATAACATATTTACTGTATATATTAGTTACATTTGTATTGCTTTGACAAAACAACATGACCAAGGCAACTTATGAGAGAATGAGTTTGATTAGGATTACAGTTCCAGTGGGTTCGGCTCTGTGTTGTGCAGCTAAGGCCAGATGATAGGCAGCTGAGCACTTAGATTTTGACCCATAACCACAAGGCATAGAGAAAATCACATACACTTGGAGTCTTTTGAAGCCTCAGAACCCAACCCCAGTGAAACCCTCTCCAATAAAGCATCCATGTTCCTTCCAACAGCTGTGAACCAAGTTTCAAACAAGAGTCCATGGGGGCATTCTCGTTCAAACCACCAATGTTACCCTAAAATTCGTATATATTAACTTATTATTTCTTATAAACAACCTGTGAGATATTATCTTCATATTACAGAAGAGGACACTTAGTTTGTTCAAAGTATATTTTAAGAAAAATATAGAAAAGGATGAGAACCATAGGGAAGGGCCTTTGATCTGCAAGACTGATGGTAGTACGAACTTTATCTATAGAGCTACCTGAAAATTACCTGGAATGAAATTTGCTTTATCATTAAAAGAAATATAAAACAGGAAAATAAATACCAAATACATTTAGGCCATAACATTATGTGCTTCTTCTGAAATTACATAGAAAGGAAAAGTGAAAAAGTCTATGAAATGACAGATAAATAATAATTGATTTTATTTGGACCCTTAATAATATTTTGAAATTCTGTATTACTCTTGTAGCTAACTTTCTCTTGTGTGACAGTAGCCCACTGGATCTAGCTAGAGCAGCACTTTTTAACCTGTGGGTCATGACTTCTTTGGGATTGCCTATCAGATATCTTGCATATCCGATAGTTGCATTATGAATCAGTAGCAAAGTTTCAGTTATGAAGTAGTAACTAAATGATTGTATGGTTGGTGGGTAATCACAACAATATGAATTGTATTAAAAGGTGGCAGCATTAGGAAGGTTGAGAGCAACTGAGTCACAGTTCCCCGTAAGAAGAGGAATATAGACGCATCTGCTTGGTTATGTTCATCCTACCAGACACCACACCCTTGAAGAAATGTTATTCTTCTCTTTTCCTCAGCAGCCATCCATGCTCAACCAGTCTTAGATGTTTATAGAACTGAGTACCGGCTGGCAGGAGGTTAGCCCTGGCGTTTTGGGCTAGCCAAGGACAATACAGGCAGTAAAATTTAAACTCCTACCCTGATCTATCCCATGGACAGGACAGTCTCCACACTTGAGTGGAGAGAGGGATTTGACTTTCTCAAATACTCTGGTGCCTCACATTTGACTATGTCCCCTGGCGGGGGAGACCTAGTGGCACTCAGAGGAAGGACAGCAGGTCACTGAGAAGAGACTTGATACCCTATGAGCATATAGAGGGGGAGGTAATCCCTCTCAGGAACAGTCATAGGGGAGGGGAATAAGGGGAAAATGGGAGGGAGGGGAGAATGGGAGGATACAAGGGATGGGATAACCATAGAGATGTAACAAGAATAAATTAATAAAAAATAAAATAAAAAAAACATAAACAAATAAATAAATAAAAAATAAAGGTGTACACCACCATTAAAAAAAAAAAAAAAAGAACTGAGTACCTCCATCAAGTATGCTGATGTTTTAACTGCCTCTTGACTCCTATCACAGAGTTGCTTTGAGTCATGAAAGCAAGGGCTCTGTGATGTGTAGAGGGCACATTCACAGAAGCTACTCTTAACCTTTGCCTTTAGTTTTAAGAAAGGAAACAAGAACATCTAACATTGATCTGTTCTGTTTTTTTTTTAACATTACAGAATTTTCTACTTCACACAAAAATTGCCAACACACCAGTTTTAAACAAGTTCACTCTGTGACTGAAAGAACAGGGCAAAAAAAATCATGTTTGAATATAAACAAATTTAAGAGTGTTCACTGACTTCAAAAAGAAACAAATAAGTCGTGGGAAGCTAATGAGATTAATTGATTCACCATATTTATGACCCTACTCCATTTCTGTACTTTCGCATACACAAGTCATTTCGATGTTGTGCTATAATAAACAAAAGTTCTTTGTATCATTGTTGAGAAAGAGGCTGTTTACAAATCAAGATAACAGCCAAGTTTATAATTTTGATTCTCATAGTATAGCTTCAATGAACATGGTCTGTGGCGAGGAGTGCTTATGTTTCCATTGAGGAACATAGTACAATGGGCAACGTAGCAAAGGGGGTCAGTCTTCTCCTCATATAATTGCAGCAATCCCACACTTAAAAATAGAATATACAAAGAGCAGAGACCCAGCCTTGAAGGGGAGATAAACCTGTTTCTGTTTCTTTAATTTTATTTATTAATTTATTCATATTACATCTCAATGGTTATCCTCTCCCTTGTATCCTCCCATTCCTCCCTCCCTCCCATTTTCCCCTTAGTCCACTCCCCTATGACTGTGACTGTTTCTGTTTTGATCCCAAGTGTGGGATGCAGAAGAGGGCAGGAGGTTTACCACTTAGGTGTGAGAAAGCAGGATGTTTTTCCACTTAGAAGTTGAACTCCATTGTTGGGGAGCTTGGTGAAAAACATACAAAACAGGAGAGGAGGCTTTTGGTTGGGACTTGGTTTTTGGCTGTTCATCCCTGCACTTCAAGAGGCTCCTAAAGAGAACTGCTCGAGGGAAAGCTTCAAGGCTTTGGACTCCAGCTGCTGCTCCCGGTTCCAGCAGTAACTTTGGTGGAATTGCTGGTCTGCTGAAATCCTGCTGACTATGCCAGGAGAATAATTCCTCAGAACTGATATCCTTAAGATTTCATTATAGTGTTCTTTAATATCATTTTCCAATTATTTGGGTTAGTCAGGTGGTTATGGAGGTAGGCTCATTTAATAAGTTCATAATAAGATATAATTGATAATAAAATTGAACTTACACAGCCTTAATTGTTCTGTGCAGCAAGCACATCTTATACACTTATAATGTTAGGACTATATAATGCTTATGAAAAATGGTATGTTTTCAGAACAAAAGAATGGGACACCGATAGTGGATCAGACCTGACAGGATTCATTCCTTTCAGCATGCTGGACACTGACATCCTGCGTCCTTCATGATAGTGTGCATGGTGGTGGGGACAGCGTGGTGACAAGTAGAGTGTATGGTGACAGGAGTGATAGGCTGGGAGCTCACATCTTGAGCCATAAGCCTTAGTCAGAAGACAAGAACCAGAATTAGGCTATTCCTTAATATCTCTAATCTTGACCACTGATATATTTCCTCCAGCAGCACCACCAACTTGTGTCTTAGTAATCAAATGTCTGATATTCAGGCCCTTAAATATTTGATTATGTGAAATTTCCCACTTAAACTACCACAGTAGCCCACCCAACCTTGTGCCATTTTACTTGTTTTTAAACCCAACAATTGGCAGTATGCGGGAGAAGAGTTCACTTACCAGGGACTATACTTTGTAGAGAAAATTGACTCTCCTTTTCTCAGTAGCTATGAATTGCCATAACTTAATTATGAAGTCATCTATCACCTCTGACATTTCTGTTCCTTCATCTGCCTTGATTATTGAGCCTTAGCAGAAAGATTACAGTATAAATGTTACATTTAGGACTTAGTATGTCATCGTCTCTTATTCTCTGCTCCTTAGCCACCTGTGGGTCTCTGTATTAATCAACACCTCCAGTGTGGTAAAAGTTGGCAGCCAAGCTCTGGGCATTATTCTCCAAATTACATTAACTTTGTGGATTATTTTTTACTTCCATGTTACAAACAACCAACAACGCTCATGTAAGTCTCTTCCATTGGCATGCATTCCGTTGAGCTCATCTAAACAATAAATAGTAGTAGAAATTACATAACCAGGAATGTATACAAAAAACCAGAGAAAGAATGCCTGCTACTTTATTTACATGCTCAAAATCTGGCAAACTGCACCATGGTAGCCATGCCCAGCATTAAAGAGAACTATATGATGTATGTTTAGAAAAATTAACGTGCAGGAATTAAGCAAGTATTGTCTGATTTGTATGTTACTGCATTCCCAAGGCCTGGAAAATAAAATTACAGTAGAAATGTGTCGCCAAAAGAAAACAAAACATTTAAGAAGTCAGTAAGGCTTAATTGGCTTAATTGAATGAAATTATCAGGGAAATGGAATCAGGTCATGTTCTTATAAGAATATATCTGCTGTGTTTGGAAGTACTGTCGTATTATATGTTTTAGAAATAGGGTAGATATTTTTGACAGGACATACAACAGATTTCTACATACAAATATTTAATGATATCTCTATAATTCTTTGCTTTGCTTCACCTGGAACCAAGTTCTCATCCTCACCTCATTGACTTCCTCATAAATTGCTACATCTGCTTGGTGAATTCATTTGCCATGTAACAAAAATTGGAAGTTATTCTATGAAATTAAATGGTTTCAACCAGAGCAGTAGTTAAGCAAATATTTGAATAAGAATACCCTTTTACTTTCATAGTATGTACTATGTGGATATTATCATAAGTGGATATTAGCCCAACATAGATGTCCTCTGAGAGACTCCACACAGTGGGAGATTGGGACATATGCTGGGGCTCTCTGCTAGACTACTGGTTGACCACTGAGAGTGGTATGAAGGAATTGGGAGATGGAAGGATCCAGTGGGTTCGGGAGCCTAATCACGAAACTATCACGGCAAGATGGTCTGGACCCAGGGTGGCCCACACAAACTGTTCCACCAACCAAAAACAATGCATTCTGTAACCCTCGATCCCCTCTGGTGCCTCACATTTGACTATGTCCCCTGGAGGGGGAGACCTAGTGGCACTCAGAGGAAGGACAGCAGGTCACTGAGAAGAGACTTGATACCCTATGAGCATATACAGGGGGACGTAATCCCCCTCAGGAACAGTCATAGGGGAGGGGAATAAGGGGAAAATGAGAGGGAGGGAAGAATGGGAGGATACAAGGGAGGGGATAACCATAGAGATGTAACAAGAATAAATTAATAAGAAAAAAAAGGAAAAAAAAAGATATTGTCATCGACAGCGCATTCTCCACAGTTGTGAGGAGAGCACGGCTGCTTCTGACATGACCTCTGGTGCCCCGATTTAATCACTGCCCCTTGGTTGGGAGGCCCAGAGGGCACACTGAGGAAGGGAAAACAGGCTCTCCAGATGAGACCTGATAGGCTGTGGTCATATGGTGGGGGAGGAGGTCCCCTTCTGTCAGAGGTCCAGAGGAGGGGGAAGAGGGAGGAAGCATGGGAAAGGGAAGATTTAAACAAGGGGACAACAATCAGGATGTAATCTGAATAAATGATAATAAATTAAAGTTTAAAAATAAAAAAGAATATCATTTTATTCTGCACATAACACTGTTTATCTGCTGCAAAATGATCATGCATTGCTCATGTCTCTAAATGACAGGTGAAAAAAGACGTAAACACTTTAGCCAGATGAAGACGGATATGAGGGGAGGAGGGCTCCCCTGTCTGAGGACCAGGGAAGTGAGGGGTAGGGAATGAGGCAGGGTGGGAGGTGTCTGGAGGTGATGAGGGAGGAGGCCACAATCAGGATGTGATGAATTAAAACAGAAGAACAAGCAGGTAACTTATATTGATAATCCCACTACATGGGAGTAGCTCTGAAACTGGCTGAGACATGAATGTCTATGCATAGCCAATGCTTCTTGTTGGTCACAGAATTCCTGTAATTTACTCTTAGAGGCCATTCTTCATATGGCATGAATTAAGATTTACAGACGTCTTTCTTCTGCTCATACAAAGAGCAGGGAGCCAGCCTTGGTTGTTCTGTGCATCCTGCACACCTCATCCATTTATTGTTTTAGGATTGTATAATGCTTGTGAGAAATTATATGTTTTCGGAACAAAAGACCCAGACACCGATGCTTGATCAGCTATGACAGGATTGATTCTTCTTAGCGTGCTGGACGCTGACATCCTGCCTCCTTCGTGTTCTATTAACAAGTGCCTCTGTTACTGTGCCTCATCAGAACAGGACAGCTTTGATGAAAGCTTCTAATCCTAATTAGTCCAGGGTTTCAGTCTGTCACACACAGGACTTTAATTAAGCCTGAAATTTCTCAACATTTAAGAACTGGACCACAAGTGCTAGTCTTAGTTTGCATAACCATTTTTCTCAGTTTTATTTGGACCCCTACAAAGGTTCGATTCATCCCAAACCAGCCAGAAAAAAAAAACCTTAAGAGAATGTTGCCCCATTTCCCTTAAGGGAGATTGGGTACATTTTTGGTTGCTTTCTTCACCAATACATGTTTATTTTCATTGGGAGTTGGTTATAAGTTATAACTGGTCTTATTTAGAGAGGAAACAGGTTGGACTCAGAAATGTATCACTTTTCCTTTATCTTTCTTTCTTACATTTGGAGATAGGGGGAATATAGATACATATAGGGATGATAGGTCAAAAAGTAGATTATTGAATCTATTCTTCAACTTAATGCCTTAATTGTTGCTCACCAGTATTTTTAATTCACTGGTATAGGATTTTGTATATTGATGCAAAATAAGTTTAAATTTGATACATTGGTATAGAATTCAAATGTAAGATTATTCTTCATACTCATTATACATATATATATATATATATATACATGTATTTCTACTCTAATATGAAGTATTGTACCCATACAATTCAATTATAATAAAGATTTATTTCCAATACTTTGAAAGTGCTATTTCAGGCTGCTTAGGATAATTAAGTAATACAACTTAATTTTTAGTTGATCAAACCAACATCATGTCAATTATTAGTCTATTTTTATCACCAGAATATACATCCTAGGTTAAACAGATAGATGTTACTCTATAGATAGATGAGGTTAAATAGTTAGATAAGGTCTTTCAAAACCTACATAATATGGCATTTAAAGATGTTTTTATTATTTTAAAGATTTTTTGACAATAAGACCGGTTAACACCCAGCCTACCTCAAAAGAAGATGATGAGCATCAGAGAACCTCCTTATGGAGATGGTTTCAAATGTGTCAAACAAGTCACTGGACAAAATGTTCTTGTTTCGACCACTGACAGAATGCTGCCTAAAAATGGGCAAGCTCGCATGCAGGCAGAGTCAATGGCCAAACTCTGCCAGGACAAGGTAAGCAAGTCCTCAATAGTTCCTGCCTCACAAATATGTCTGTAAGATATATTGGGCCAGACGACTGAAGATGATGCTTCAACATTATAGAGAGTTTTGGGTTACTATTTAGGTAGCAAACTGTCTCTGTTATCTTCTCATTTTGTAAGTTGCTAACCCGAAATTCCTGTCCTCTCAGGTAAATAATTTTATTCCTTCTCAAGTCTCTGATGGGTTTGAAGAGCAGATAGTTTAGTTTTACAATTAAACTTAGTTGTTTAGGGGTTACGATGCTTTTAGGTCTAGATAGATGCTTTAAGTTGATAAAGATGAGATATGATAGATGCTGTTTACATTCAGAATGTAAGATGCACCATGTTAGGAAAGATGTTTTCTTCAAGGTTGCCAAATACAAATAGCCAAAACACTATGAATGTAACATTTATATTTTTCCTGATTGTTTCTTAGTTCTTCTTGGTGTAGGTGTAGGTATTTTATTATATATATATATATATATATATACACACACATATATATATAAAATATAAGTGTATATGTATATATATATGTATATGTAGAAAAAGAAAAAAAATTTAGCCATGTTGGGATTGTTCTCTTAAACTAAACATAGCAAAACATCTCAATTTCATGAATAGAAGATCCCTTTTGAAAAGAAGGGAATGAAATGACCTTTAAGATAGTGAATTGCGTTCATTACTTGCCTTTTACTCAATGAAGACAACTGCTAGAGCACTTAGGTGATGTCATTCAACAATATGGCTTCACATTTGTAAGACTGAAGTTAGTTCTCTTTAGAGTTATAACTCAGCCACCTACTGTGCCCAACAACTTCACAGTAAGAACTCATAATCTGCATGTAATGATTTCTCTGAACACAAAAACCTTAATTCTCTGTTATTTTCCAGTTCAATTTCATTAAATTCAAAATTGATTTTTAATACTCTCTTTGAGTGTGCTGAAGATTCCCAAACAGTTTGAAAACTTAAGATACAACTTGTGAAACTAAATGTTACTGTATAGAAGAAACTTTTTCCCTTTTTTCTTTTTATGTACAGAGAGCCTAACTTCGTAGGGAACCAGGAAAGATTCTGAAATCATTCATTCTATAATAATTGTCTTTCTATTCATAAAATGTAATAGTCATCTATAACAAAACAAAGCACCAACTTAGACATTTTAAGATTACTATTGTCTTGTTGGTAATGTGAGATAGGGATAACCAGTGGCTTGTTGAAACAATAAAATGGTGACACAAATATAACATTTATACCTGTTGAAACACAGTCCAAGAATGGATTTATGTGAGATGATTTCTGAGTGCTTGTGAGAGAACCCCAAGAAACCAAGACAAAAGTCTTGTGACTACACTATTTTTTTAAACTGGGAATTGTTCTTGGGTTGTGCTTTTCT
Source organism: Acomys percivali (assembly GCA_907169655.1). Classification (NCBI taxonomy): domain Eukaryota; kingdom Metazoa; phylum Chordata; class Mammalia; order Rodentia; family Muridae; genus Acomys; species Acomys percivali. The sequence continues at coordinate 2,930,718 of OU015747.1, read as the reverse complement.
GCTCTTCCCATGTATAGTGGATAGGAGCGACTTTACCTCAGATTCTTCATTACATCTGGATATGCCCCTATGGAAAACCATGTTTCTGCCACCTGCAGTTTGTCTTCCTTTTGGGTGTGTCTGCCACTTGTGTGTTGCCCTTGTAATTAATTGTATGCTTTACTCATGTGACTCCTCTAAAACTTCTGAACATAAATTGTCTAAAGCTCTGAATAAAAGTGGCTATAACAATAGACTTTTGTCACCTCATTTATCAGGTCCTAGGGAGGGGTGAGTAAATGTGTCAGAAATTGCAAAACCACAGAAGTGTGGATCATGTACTGAAGGGAAGCTTCTTTAAGACTCAGGAGGTAAACAATTCAGAGGCTTCAGAGGTTCCTGGAACTGATCAGAAGCACTTGGCCTCCTTCTCAAAGCTTGTGTAGCGGTATGGACTTCTCAGAGATCCTCCCAGACAAGCAATTCTGCCTTTCCAGAAGAGACTTAGCACAACTATGCTATCTCAAAGACAGACCAGCTTAATCTGTTTGGATGACAATGACTGCCAGAAGTTTCCTGGAAGAGTACCGGACTTCCTGAGCTGCTGGGAAGAGACACCCTTACAGCCTACACACTGTTATCCAGTGATTCCGCCCTCATGAGCTGTCACCCACTCACTCTGGGTTGGCTTTTGGTGACACAGCTTTCTTTAAATGATTTCTGCTCCTGTAAGTAAGATCCATAAAAGTCCTTGATTCAACAATTTGGATTTTAATGGTATCTTTCCTTAGGTCTGTTTTTGGTTTTCTATCTGGGATGAATAGACACATATTTGTTCATGTTTACAAGGAATAGTCTCATACAACTTGGAGGTAATGGGCTTGGCTAAATGACAGAATTATTGCTTAGCAAGCAATAGGCTGTGGCTGCAATCCCTAGAACAGAGTATACAGTTTCAAAAATGATGAATGGGGATAATTTTGAGTGCTGTAGTTTGTTCAAATAATTTCAACTCTTCTATAAGTTTTACATGCATTCAAAATCAATGGCACATGCCTATCATTCCAAATGACAGACTGTCTGGGGAAGCAAAGGCACTAAAGAGCTTTGTGTGCCAGAGTTCATACATCTTGTGTTTTAGTTTTACTGTAGTTTCTCTTATCAAACATAAAGGTATTCTTTTAAGAGACTTAGTAAGTAGCAAGAACAGGAACAAAGGTTGTACTTAGAGTTATTTCCTTTGCATCTTTTCCTTTCTCCTTTGCTCTGTAACTGACGTGTTCGGAAAGCACATCCTCCATTCCTAAACTGCAGCCAACATCCTGATTTTCACCTCACACTACACTCTCAATTTAATCAATCACCTATCTGAAACATTCCCATGTACACCATCCAACACAAAGATGTTTTTCCTCTTTAATTTTGGCAACTCAGTCATGACTAAGAGTCAAACCTTCATGATCTACTCAGTCTTTGAAATACGTTTCTCACTCAGTTCTATGATTTCTCAAGCATCACACATTTGAATCGACATATCCATTGTTCTAAACTTGACACATCACACTTGACTACCGTTCATCATGAGCTCTGTCAATGACTCATCATTTAAAACATTAACTCCAAATACCTTGTAGTGGCTTATAATAACCCACTGTCCTGGATTTGTCTGAAAAAAAAAAAACCAACAAGTAAATCAAACAATAAGTGAAGGAGTGAAGACATTTCATGTGTGTAGAAAAATATATTATTTTCTAGTCTGATTCTTGGCAGAGTAAAGCATTTAGTGTCAAAATATAAAGATTCAGATATAATCTAAAAATGCTTTTTCAAAGAAGAGAAAATAATTTGACCATCTTCTGAAATTTGTAGACATAAACTATCCATTCTCTGGCATATGATTTAGTGACATAAATATCAAATTTGATGAGGAATTATGCCAATGTTTAATCCACAGAGAGTCTGTACTGGGAATGCTATTTTCAGATGGGCCAGCCTTTTTAGAGCTCATTTTAAAAGTTAATGAGGATTCGTTCTAAAGTAATTTGCTATCACAAATTAAGAATGGTAAAGAGCGATCTCTAGCGCGACTCCAGGGGTAATTTTACTTGAATATTTTAAGAAAGGTCAGCTTTATTAATTAACTAAATTTACTTATCAAAATGAATCTCCATTCACACAAAATAAAGTGGATAATCATTCAAGGAATGAAAACATGTGTGATATTTTCAAAAATAATTTAAATGGGAATTCTAAGAAAGGAAATGATACAACATGAAATTCTGTTTAATATATTTTATTAACTTCATGTCTTTATTTCTGTGTATGTGTAACGTGTACATTTTTGGGTGGAATGCATGTGCCTGTCTGTGCATGTGCGTGTGTGCGTGTGTGCGTGTGTGCGTGTGTGTGTGTGCGTGTGTGTGTGTGTGCGTGCGTGTGTGTGTGTGTGTGTGTGTGTGTGTGTGTGTATGTGAGTGAGAGAGAGAGAGACAGAGAGAACAGAGAACAGGGAATGACACCTGATGTTCTGCTCTTTTCCTGCTGTTCTCCTTCTCCTCCTTTTCCTTTGTGACAAGGTCTCTCACTGAACCTGGATAAGTCTGGCATCCACCACATTCCTGTTATCCCAATATTTCTGTTTCCTACACCGGGATTACAGACACACCCATAGCTTGCTCATCTTTTTAAATGGCTGCAATTTTAACTGATACTTGCAAACAAAGCACTTTTAATCCTTGACCCATTACCTGTTTTAATCTTAACACCGATGAGCTGATATATTCACTTAAATACTCATGGAAGTTTGGGAGATGTATTTCCTTTAATTATATGTCTTACCTGATAATTCTATGTGATGTCCCACTAGAAAGAGTCTAGTTATTCATAGGTTTAAAACTTTACTCAAAGCTGGGCGAGGTGGCGCACACCTTTAATCCCAGCACTCAGGAGGCAGAGGCAGGCAGATCGCTGTGAGTTTGAGGCCAGCCTGGTCTACAAAGCGAGTCCAGGTCAGCCAAGGCTACACAGAGAGACCTTGTCTCAGAAAAACCAAAAAGAAGGAAAAAATCTTTTAAAAAACTTTACTCAAGCTGTTACAGAGAAATCCAGAGAATCACATTTTCTATATCTGTCTATCATTATTAACCAATGAACATCGGAACCAACTAACACTGACCCTGTGCTAACTTTCCTAAAATTTCTTCAGGAAGTAGTGGGTCTTATTGATTGCTAATATTTGAAAAAAAATACAATAGGGACTGTTGGGACATTTTACTGATCACCAGATAACTATCAGCTGGGATTTATGTTTAAAATCACCTTATCTCAGAAGGAAAGGACTCTCATTTGCCACAATAACCATTCATTCTATTGTTTATGCTTCTGAACTACTCACTCAAGTCCTTCCATTCTTGTCTGTCAGTGCTATGTTGTATGTAACTTTCTTGAAATCTGTTATCTGCTTTTATGAATTTGCCTTTCCTTTTAATATTCATGTACTATTTTTATTTGAAATGAAAATTATGTCTACAATCAATCATGTCTAGAAAATTGATAAGAGCCCACTGTGTTTTCTTCTCCATGACATTTTTTCTCAAATATGTTGAACATGGTTGTGTGAAATTGTTTTCTTCACAGTATTATCTTCATTCCTCACTTGTCTGATTCTGCAATCAGTTAATTATGTTTACTCTTGTATACATGGAATTACTATACTATTTTGAAGAATTAAGAAAAGCATGAGCTCATTGTTTGTAACATCTTCACTTGAAAATTGTTTTACAGATTTATTTTAGAATGGTTACCACTAGACAAAAACTTTTATTGTTTTCCTAAGACTTCTAAGAGACACAGAATAACATGAAACTAATCCTTAAGGGTGTTTTCAGCCACACAGATCATATGGATTCTGGCCTGAAGTCTTGGCATATAGATGCTTGTTATTGGTAGTTATACATAGACATCTTTTTTTTATCTTCTTATCTTATTAGCATCCATGGTAATTTGATGATGTGCCACTTACTTCCCTCTGCAGAGAGGAACATCTTTACGATGAAAGGTTGGCATGTGATGGTGTAGGCTTTGTAGAAAGGCTTTCAACTCAGTCTTCTCAAGGCTCAAACCTTGATCTTTGAGCATTCTTTATTATACATAAAGTCATTTGAAGTTTAGTGGATACACAAATGCCCTCTAGATTGATATTTTGTGAGAAACATTAAAGTGCTCTAGAAACATGAAGATGATCTTAAAATTGGAGTCTATTAATTTATAAAGATTATTAAATACAAAGGTAAGTGTTAGCTTTTGGATTTCTGGCTGTTAAAGCAATGGGCAAGCTGATTGTGTTGTCTCTTACTTTAGACTATCATTTAGATATTTTCTCCAAAATAATCCACTTCATTTAATATCTCATCAATCACTGTAGTGCATTCTACACATGCTAAATTTAATTCATCTGAGCATTATATGTTCACTTGTTGGAAAGCTGTGCTTTGACTAAAGATAATTAGTTATCTTCTCAATTCTCTTAGTTTCAGTTTGGGACTATTACTGTATTATGCATCACTCACAGAAAAGTGAATAAAATAGGACTTAAGACTGTTTTACGAGCAATGTTCTATGGAACTTTTCATTAGTCCTATGGGTAGATGGACTAAAGATTAACTTCTTCATAATGAAGAGCCGAGACCAATACTTTCTATGTACAATACATTTAAGGCCATCCTATAAAACAGATTTAAACTTAAGAACCCAGCTCGGTTTTATGGTTTCCATTTAACTATTTATGCAGTTTCCATTAACCATTTCTATTTATGCAGTCAATTTGAGAGCTTTAAAATAGTGATTTTAAATTTATCTCAAAGTGCATAACAAATTTCATGTTATTTTTTTAATATAACCATTCTTTGATATTTTATTTTACAACATTGATCTGGAGTTTGGCTTCCCATACAAAGGGGACAATGTATTATTTTGAGCCCTGCTGTATCTTTGGTAGGAAATGTTCTACACCATGCCTATAGCAGCTTATCTATGTTGAAAGATGCTTTTTGGTTGCTGCTTTTGTTGCTTTGAAAAATGGAGAGAGATTCTGATTGTCAGTTTTCTGGTAAGCCAAATGCCAATGTTTTTGAAATGTTTATGGCTGTAAATGGGATAGTTTGCTTCAACTGATTAAATCGATGCATCTGTTGCAGGTTTTAAATCAACTTTTTGATGACATATTTATTGAAAGAAAGTTGACATATGGATACTTGAATGCATAGATTGAACTGGAAAGATAAATATGAATAGCTGTGAGAATTAATTTCAATAGTATTTTATCTAGCACCAAATAAGTCTTTTAAAATATATATGCAAAGAATAAAAATGTAAAGCCGATGTAAGGTCCCAAATAAAACTTTATATAAGCACACATGCATGTGTGTGTGTGTGTATATGTATGTATGTATGTATGTATGTATGTATGTATGTGTATGTAAGTGTGTGTATGAGTGTGTGTGTTTAGATAAACATAGACACACATCACTGGCCGACCCAGTATTTCTTAAATGGCTCTGAATTTACTTTACACTAATTTTATGGCTTTCCTAACATTTTAACATATGAAATTTGTAATAAATATATCATATACATATACACAAACATTTGTCATTTTTATACTATATATATTTTTGTCCTCGGGCTCAGTTTCTTCTCTCCCTTAGTATTTGTTGAGCATAATAATGAAGCCAAGAGAAGGCCCTCTGCTTTTCCTAGATATACAATTCAAAGACAACAAAGGGATGGAAAAATGCTGCCCACAGAGCTTGCAATTTGAGGCATGAACTACATAGCAATAGAAGCACTTATCCAAGGAGATGTGAGAGCACAAAAGCTGATTACAATCGAGAGTGTGACTCTCGAGCAAGCAACCCCTGAGTCTCATTTTTGGCTTATTATCAAAACTCGGAAAGCAGAGACATGAGGTAAATATTCTGTAATCTATTTATCAGGGCCAGCGTCAAATAAGTATCTTGAGTTAATCTTTTGGAATCCTTATGAACAGAGTTTACAACCTTGGCAAACTAAATGGTGTCATTATTGAATAATACTGTACTCATTGCTTGAATTTCTTTCTACCACTCTCATAACCTTCCTGTATTCTATGGAAGAACCTAGGCTTTCACACATCCTAAGTACACATTGTACCACTGAGATATAATCCTGCTGCCTCTTGACATATAACTGACTACAATTTCAGATACCTTTCTATCTTGCTGACCTTGTTATGATGTACTGTGATGTAAGGGCTAAACAGGCTGGTTTGGGATAGACTCTGTTTTGTTCCATTCTGAACTCCACTAGGCACTGACCAGGTCATTCTACCTGACTTTGCCTTTAGAAGCTTTAGGAGAAGAACTGGAAAAGTGGAAATTAATATACCTTATGAGCTGATGTATATTTTGTTATGGTATTACTGTTTGTGTGCAATATTTCATACTTCTTTTTCTTTTTGTTGTTGTTAAACACACATATGTATATATTGAACTGAACGTGAAATAAAAGTATGCATTTTGAACCTAGATATTATTTTAATAGATACCCTATAAAGAAATCTACATGATTACAACCGAGACCACAAGTCAATCTCTACAGAGGGCAAAAACGGTTGACACTGTGTCCCAAAGAAACTTTTCCTTTTAGTGTCCCCAAGGAGCCTCGGTTTTGCTCTTGTTCCATGAACCTTGAATACTACAGAGGTCTTGTTCAACAATTTGCTGATGTTGAGTTAAAGTTCATTTACCTGGTATGAATAAGTCACAAGAACTTAGAGATATGAATCTGAGTTTAAATTTTCAGGATAGTTCTCTTGTTTCTAAGGGTGACTAGAAATATTTCAGTGTGTGTGTGTGTGTGTGTGTGTGTGTGTGTGAGAGAGAGAGAGAGAGAGAGAGAGAGAGAGAGAGAGAGAGAATCATGAAGATTTGCATTAAGATCTCAAATGAAAAGTTTTTGTTGTTGTTGTTTTGTTTCCTATAGGGAGTAAAATTGTAAGTTAATACCATTTCCATGTGTGTAATATCCTGTAAGCAATAAGGATGAATCCAATATCAAAATGCAAAATAAAGGATCCTGGTATTCTATGTAGTTATTACACCAAATATTCCTAATTATTTCTCTTTCTCAGCTGGGTCATATTCTGACAATGTGGAATGTTTGACTATTCCCATATATATTGAATTCTAAGCATTCAAAACTATATTCACAGCAAAGAAATTTTCATCTACTATTTGAAATAGTGGCTGATAAGCTATCCTTGGTCTCTGAGGTAGTGAACTCCCTGTCTTTCTCTCTCTTTTTCTGTCTCTGTCACCTCTATCTCTCTGTCTCATCTCTTTCATTTGTGTCTCTCTCTCTTTCTGTGCCCCTCTTTCTGTGTCTGTCACTGTCCCTCCCTACATCCCTCTCTCTCTTTCTCCCTTTGTGTGTTTGTATGTGTGTGTGTGTGTGTGTGTCCCCTACCACTCACATATTCATCTTAATAAATGGCTAATTCTTATGATGTCACTAAGTTTGGGGAGATTGCCCAGACTCTTCTCAGAGAATACAACTAGTTTACCTTGACATATTCAGCACACAAAGCCTAAACTTTGATTTATAGCAATCCTAGAATTATAAACCAATATTTTTAGTCTTTTTATTAATTAATTTATTATTTACTTTACACCCTGGTCATAGCCTCATCCCTCCTCACCTCCCAGTCCCACCCTCCATCCCTTTCTCCCTCCATCTTCCCTTGAAGGAGAGATAAACATGTTTCATGTTTAGATCACAAGTGGGGGATGAGAAAAAGACCTGTGAGAGAGCAGGTAGTGTTTATCCCCTTAGAGAATGAACCACTGCGTGGGGAAGCTTGGTTGTTAACCAGCCTAAAATCAACCTTGAACAAATTCTGAGAGGAGGTATAAATGTGAGCCAAAAAAAGAGGCAGGGCCTTTGGAGACTTGGGATAGTTTTGGCTGTTCATCACTCCACTTCGAGAAGCTCCTAGAGAGAACCATTCAAGGAAAGGCTTTGGGGCTCCAGGCTCCTGCTGAGGTTCCAGGTTCTGGTTACTCCAGGTCCCAGCAGAAGAAATCCTGCTGATTACACCAGGAGAATTGTTCCTCAGAACTGAAATCCTTACAGCTTTGTTATTGTATTCTTTAATCTCCTTTTCTTATTGTTTAGGTTAGTTGGGTTATAAGTGAAATACTCTAGGTTAATAAGTTCATAATAAAATATGTTTTCTAAGAAAAGTGGGCCTACATTCCCTATTCCTCAGAAAAGGTGAACTCCACTTCTAATCCATTCAAGATCATCTAGTTGCACAGCACTGAGCATGTTTTCTTCCCCTGTGACATGGCAAGGCAGTTCCACCAAGGGAAAGTGATCAAAATGCAAGCAACAGAGTCCATGTCAGAAAAATCCCCTGTTCCTCTTACTAGAGGGCCCACATGAAGTCTGAGCTGAGTAGGTCCATGGGTGGTCCTTGGGGGATGCTTCATTCTCAGCAAGCTCCTCTGGGGCTTGGTTTGATGGCTTTGTTGGTCTTCTTCTGGAATCCCCATCTCGCCTAGGTCCTTTTTTCCTCCCACCCCCACATTTTCTTAAGACTCCCTATGCCTTGCACAAATTTTGGCTGTGAATCTCAACATCTGTTTCAAAGCACTGCTGGATGGAGCCCCTCAGAAGACAACTCTGCTAGGCAAGCATAGAAGCATATCTTTAATAGATTCAGGGGTTTGCTCTTTCCTGTGAGGTGGGTCTTGGGATGGGCCAGGCATTGGTTAGACATTCTCTTAATCTTTGTCCTATCTGGTCTATCTTTATCCCTGCACATCTTGTAGGAAGTGTGAGTTTTGGGTTGAAGTTTTTGTGGATGGGTTGGTTTTCTTTTCCCTCTGCTAGGAGACTTGTCTAGTTAGAGGGTCTACTCTTCAGTCTCTATGGCCCCTGCTACTAGGACTCTCTGCTAGAGACCCTCTCATTTCTCCCTGGGAGCCCGCCATGACTTAGGTCTGCAGCTTGTCCCAGAAATCCTCCCACCAACCGTTTCTCATTTCTCTGCAGGCCTTCTGTCTTCCTCTCCCTCCTTCCCCTCAATGCCTTTCTCCCCGGCTCTACCCAGATCTGGTCTCCACCCTTATTTCTTCTTCTGTTCCCTCTCCTACCTTGTTCCCTCTCTTCATCCACTACACCTGTCTATTCTACTTCCCATTCAGGGTGAGATTAAGCATCCTCCCTTGGGCCCTTTTCGTTACTTATCTTCTTTGAGTCTGTGCATTGTAGTATGCTTATTCTGTACTATATGGCTGAAATACACCTATAAGTGAGAACATACCATGAAGTTTAGAATTGTTCTTTCAAAGTCTGTAAAGCATTGTGTGGGTATTTTGATGATAATTGCATTGAATCTGTAGATTTCTTTTGGTAAGATGGTCATTTTTACTACGTTAATTCTACTGATACATGAGCATGGGACATCTTTCCATCTTCTGATTCCTTCAGAGACTTGAATTTCTTTTCTACATTATTATTTGGAAGAAATCTCAAATATAAAGAATGAAAAGCTAATATTTGAGGTAATAACAGGAATAATCCTAAATATGACCAAGAATACATGAATATAAAATAAATCATAAAATGAATAAAACATACTATTTAAATTAAATGTTAATTTATAAGATAATATTTTTACAGTAGCCAAAATAAAATCTTTGAAAAATAAAGAGGAAAGCCAATAATGCATAATCTGATATTTGGTATAGACCAAAAATCTTAACACTAAAGTCCATACAATTCAAATAAAATGTCAATTGAAATTATGAGGCTCAAATAAATAATAGCCACAGAAAATGAATTACAGACTAGTGACCTCAATTATAGATTATAACAGGGTACCTAAATGTAAAGTCATAAGAATTAGAAAACATAATTTTTCTAGAAAAGTATTTGATCAAGATATGGATATTCAAATCGATATTACTTTTAAAAATTAGTTTTAATAGTACTATATTGCTTTAATTTATGAAGTGCCAACCACTACAGTTTAGCTAAAGCTGCCTTATAATAAATTCCAGAGGAGCATACAGCTTTGCCATAGTACTATATGTTAAAAGAAAATGAAGTGGAAACACTGGTAAAGCATATATGATATAGTGAGATTGCATTAAATATGACAAGGACATTTAAAAAATGACTAGTTGATATTAAATATCCAAGGTCTATGTTACTATATTAGAAAAAGTATTTAGTAATTTAATCCAGAGTACTGACCTGTGATGATGCTTAAATATTGGGCTTGAAATTATAGCCAACTACTATTGAACATGCACTGACATCTGAGCAAATTGTAATATTCTGAAGTTTATGAAACTAAATCTTATAAAAATGAAGAAAATGAAAAATGTCTGACATATGAAAAGGATTGTAAAGGACACTTGCTGATTTTGAATAACACACTGTTTGATCATACTTTTGGAAATCATAATGAAAATTAGTAATCAAAATGACAAAATAACGCATTAATCTACACTATCAAAAGTAATCACTGTCCTCCTAGTTCCCCCTCCTGTCTCCTCCCCTATTCCTGGGAAAATGGGAGTCCCCCCATACCCACTACCTCAGCTCATCATGTTGTATCAGGACTGAGATCCTCCTTCTCCCCTCTGGCCTTGCAAGGGATTCCTGCCAAGAGGAAGTAATCAAAGAGCAAGCAACACAGTCCATGTCAGAGACAGCCATGCTCCCTTACTAGTAGGCCCACATGACGTCTGAGTTGCCCATCAGCTACATCTATATAGACACCTATGTCAGTCCTTGCATGGTCATTGGTTGGTGCTTCAGACTCCACAGACCCTTCTGGGCCCTGATTAGTTGGCTCTGTTGGTCATTTTGTGGAGCTCTTGTCACCTCTTGGCCTTTTTATCCTCCCCACAATTTTTTACAAGACTCCTGCCCTTTGCCCAATGTTTGACTGTGAGTCTCAGCACCTGTTTCTAACCACTGCTGGGTGGAGCCTCTCAGAGGACAACTCTGATAGGTGCCTGTCTGAAAACATAGCAGAGTATCATTAATAGTGTTAGGGGTTGACTCTCTTCCATGGTGTGGATCTTGGGAAGGGCTAGGCATTGGTTGGACATTCCCCCAATCTCTGGTCTATCTATTCTATCTTTATCCTTGTCATGTATTGTAGGCAGAGTGAGTTTTAGATCAAAGGTTTTGTGCTTGGGTTGGTGTTCTCCTCCCTTGATTTGGAGTCTTGTCTAGTTAGAGGTTGTCTTCTTCAGTTTCCAAGGCCACTGTTACTTGGAGTCTCAGCTATAGTTCCCCTCATACCCTCCCAGAGGTCTATTCTGACTTAGGTCTCCAGCTTGTCACAGAGATGCCCCACCCAGTTTCTCTTTTCTCTGAAGACCTTCTGTCCTCCCAGCCCTGCCTCCACAGGTCTGATCTCCACCTCATTTCTCTCCGTGCTGCCTCTCCTACCTTGTGCCCTCTCCTCAAGGGCTTCCATTTTTTATTCTATTTCCCCTTCTGAGTGAGATTTAATCATCCTCCTTTGTGTCCTCCTCATTACTCCTTTGGTCTATGAATTGGAGTATGTTTGTCCTGTAGTATATGGCTAAAATCTGCTTATATATGAGTACATACCATGTGTGTCTTTCTGGGTCTCAGTTACTAGAAAAGATCCATCCATGTGACTATGAATTTCATGATTTCCTTGTTTTGTTTGTGTATTCACTGTACATCCGTCATCTCTTCTCAATCCCACTGTCCTTCCCTCTCCTCCCCCTCCCCCTCCCCTCTCATGTCCTTAATACAAGGGGAACCGCTTTTCCCACCCTCCCCAGATCCTCAAGTCACATCAGGACTTAGGCGTCCCCTTTCTCTGTGGCCTGGCTAGGCAGTCCTGCTGGATGGAAGTGACCAAAAAGCTGGCAACAGAGTCCATGTCAGAGACAGACCCAGTCCCCATTACTAGAGGACTCACGTAAAACCTGAGCTGCTTATCGGTGCCTACATCTGTGTAGTAGGCCTAGGTCATCTGTGCATGGTCCCTGGTTGGGGCCAAACATTGGGTGGTGTGTAAGAAGTCATGTGGAAAAGTGGGAGGAAAGGGAAAGGACCTGGAGGTGACAGAAGCTCCACAGAAGATGAACAGACCCAACTGACCAGGGACCAGAGGGGCTTGCGGATAATAATTTCCCTGTTTCCTTCTATGTTGCTTCCAGATGCTGACTATTGTAAATAAAGCTGCTATGAACATAGTTGGGCAAATGTCCTGGTTGTGGAGCATCTTTCGGGTGTATGCCCAGGAGTGGCATAGCTGGGTCTTGAGGCAGAGGCATTTCCAGTTTTCTGAGAAAGTAACGGATTGATTTCCAAAGTGGTTATACCACTTTGCACTCCCATCAGCAATGAAGGAGTGTTCCCCTTTCTCCACATCCTGGCCAGCATGTGCTATCACTTGACTTTTATATCTTAGCCATTCTGATAGGGAACACACCAGTTGTATTCATTTAATTAAATAAATAATTAAAGGTTTTCTGAGGTAGCGTTTCTCTGTGTAGCTGTGGCTATCCTGGACTCTGTAGGCTAGAGTAGCCTTGAACTCACAGATATCTGCCTGACTCTACCTCCCAGAGTGCTGGGATTACAGGTGCTCACCACCTCGATTGGCTGACACACCAGTTTTAAATCATAGTTTTTAAGTACCATAATGCAAATCTTCAGCATTATTTTCTACTATGTCAGAAAATTTCAAATAATTGTTCTTAAACTTATTAATCACTATTAGAAGATGAAATGAGGAGCAAAGAATGAAGATTTGCATACTCAAACGTTCCAGCGAGGAGTTTTGATGCTAGTTGTGACAAAAGAGGAGCTAGATTCTGTTGTTCAGGGTACAAAACTTGTATTCCTAAAGACACCTAATGACAGACATTGTTTGATAGTTTTTTCTTGAAAGGCATAAATTTGCTGTCTTAAAAGTAGGAAAGGACATTTTTATGCACAGATATCATTTCAATAGATATTACTGTTACAAAAAATATGTCCATTTCTGGTAACATTTTATTTAGGGACAATTTGTTTTTTATGACATCCTGTTTGCTCAGCTTTTGTGATGTTGGTAGAACCATTGCATTTCTTTTTGCTTTGCCTTGTAGTCTGGGTTTTTTTTTTCCTGCTTCTCACACCGGCCCTGATTCCAGGCATAAAAAAGCTGAACATGCTAATGACCCTCAAGAACTGGGACAGTCGGGGTTCTTTAGTGGATTGCAGTGAATTTTGGGGAATATGAAAATTCTTTATGGCTTTAACCATGACAGATTGCAATGGCCAGATGCAGGTTCCTTGGTTACTAGTAAGAACAGTTAGTGGCCCCAGGAATGTTTCCCCTTTCAGGAGTCTTGCTCCATTTTAAACACCACAATTTTTAATAAAACTATTTTCTTTTCATAATAGGATTGCCCCTTCTTTTTTTTTTTTTTCTATCTTACTTGCCTCTAGTTAAAAACAGACTGCTTAAAATGCAGTTGTTTAAATTCAGGTTAGAAAGAAGGAAATTGAGTATATGACAATATTTCTTTTTTTAAAATTAATTTATTCTTGTTACATCTCTATGGTTATCCCATCCCTTGTATCCTCCCATTCTCCCCTCCCTCCCATTTTCCCCTTATTCCCCTCCCCTATGACTGTTCCTCAGGGGGATTACCTCCCCTTGTATATGCTCATAGGGTATCAAGTCTCTTCTCAGTGACCTGCTGTCCTTCTTCTGAGTGCCACCAGGTCTCCCCCGCCAGGGGACATAGTCAAATGTGAGGCACCAGAGTACTTGAGAAAGTCATATCCCACTCTCCACTCAAGTGTGGAGACTGTCCTGTCCATGGGCTAGATCAGGGTAGGGGTTTAAATTTTACCGCCTGTATTGTCCTTGGCTAGTGCCTTAGTTTGAGCGGGACCCCTTGACCCAAATCTGCCTATCATAATGTTCTACTTGTAGGTTTCTAGGACCCACTGGATCCTTCTACATTGCTATTCTCCCATTGTTTTCTCATCTAGACAATATTTCAAAAATATAATTTGTGTGCTTGTTAGATCCTTTATATCTCAGAGCTCTTGACTATCCCCTATTCCTCTTTGACTCTGTTTCTCACTGTAAGTCTTTCCTCTCCCCTCCCCTCCTCCCTCCTCTCTCCTTTCGTTCCTCCTGTCCTCCCCTCCCTTCCTCCCTCTCCTCCCCTCTTATCCTTCTCAGTTCTCCACCCCCCTCATTTTCCCTTCTCACCTCCCCTTCCCTTCCACCTCCTCTTCTTTTCCTCTCTTTTCTCCTCCCTCTCCCTTGCCGCCTTCTTCCCTTCCACTCTCCCACATACCTCAGATATAAAGCAGAATTTCAAAGCAATAGCAAAAGATCTGATCTCATCGTGGAAGTTGAGGAAAATCATGTCCCTGAAGACTGGAAAGAAGATTCAGCCATAGCATCATTATGTGTTAAACTATAATCATCAGAACTTGAAAAATTAGACAAATGTCCTCTTTTGACTTTTATACCCAACTTATAAATTATATAACTCATACAAAAAAAAATGTGAGTCTTTTTCTTTTCACTCTTCTATGTGTCCAGTTTTTCATTTGTAAAGTTAGAACTGAGTTTGCTGAAAGCATTTCGAGATTTTCTAAAATCAAGCAGACTCATGGTTTCATTTACGGAATATTCAGGGTATGAGGAAACACTTTTGGGAGACAGCAACGGACAAGGCATTTTGTCTGTCAATGTAGACTGGTTTATTTCCAGCTCAATTTCCACATTATGTGACTTCAAATATTTCAAAATCTGCTCTTCTCGTGTCTCTCAAAGATGAATATCATTTTCTTTGTCTCAGTGTGAGAAGTGCAGCTGCTTCCAGATCATGGTTTAGTGTCTCATATTCACACAGAGCATGGTAACTCTGTTTGCCAGCCAAAGTTGACAGTCATTTTTGTTTAATTTTCTAGTTTCAATAAAAACCCCTTAACTTGCCAGTGTCAGAATCCAAGGTAATTGCTTATGAGCAGTGGTAGTTGACAGTCGTTTTAATACCTGGAAGAGAGTAACAATCTCATCGGATGCTTCAATAATTAGTACATGGTTATTTCTAAGTTTGTTAATATAAAACATATGAGGAACAAGGAGTGCTTCGAGTTGTAGACAGTAAAGTGTCTAAGAATAACAAGTGCATCTCCATATACTATTTTCCCGATTGAGGAATGTTTAAAATCCAAAGAAATAGACATAAACAGATGAAACAGACATGAAATAACCATGAACAAAGCCTGCTTTAGACAAAATAAGAGTTATGTTCATGTTAATGAAGATATATTTACCTCATGTAAATTGTCTACTTCTCTTTATATATCATGCTTTTGCACATAATAGACCTTAAGTAAATAATAATGAATAGTCATTTAGAAACCAATAAGTGATTGAACAACTCACAAACTAACATGCAAGATTATGAATTTTCAAAGGCTTCCTTTCTCTTGTTCCTGCTCACTGAAAAGGATGACATTGAAATTAGAGCATCTCTGGAAACATGCAGTCATGATTTAAAGTAAGCATGAAAGCTTCCAATCAATAGCAAGTATGTGCTCAACGAATGAGTTGAAAAACCCACATGTAGAAAAATCTTCAAATGTTTCAAATGTCCATTATTACTTCAATCAATTTGAATATCGGGTTTTGGGGGCTTTATCACCAAAGTATCCTGAGAAGCAATTGCTCCAGATGAAAAGAAAATTTAATCTTCCACTACAGATGTTTTTGTGGCCTTTATCTGTCGATAAATTTTGTTTCAGGAACACTCCTGTGTGCTGTTCAGTGCTGATACTTGCTTTCTTTTGAACTTACTTTTTTGTTATATGGCGTACACTGGAGAGTTATGTTTGTAATGAAACATACGGATAGTGTTGGTTTGAGATTGAATGACTGATGTGGACAGCTACCTCATGGCTGTTCTGGTAAACTGCAATATTGATATTGTGTCATTAAAGAACAGCACATAACCAGCTTCCTAGTGGGAAATATGGTATGCTAGCCTTTTAAACCTAGAAGATTTCAAACTGAAGTGTTATTATTAGTGCTATTCAATTGGTCTTTTGCAGTCCCACCAGCTGCCACTCCGTGGTTAGAATTTCAAGTGGCTCCCATGTTTTGCTCCTGAAGCGCAGGCTCAGGTAGAATCATCAGCACCATTGAAAGCTTGTTTTGTGAACTAAACTAGGATACTGGTGCTTCTTTCCCCCTCCAACTATTAGGGCTCTCAGTCTTGATTCAATTTCAGTTCAACTGATGTCAGGTTCCCACTGTTACATACTGTGTTCTTACTCTTTGATGCTGTTCTTCAGATATAATAACACATTAAAAATATTTACAGAAAGATTTATGATCACTGATTGGGAACAGCCATCACTCCTATTTTATAACGTTTAGCTCTTGTTGAAGTACATTCATCTTCACAGAAATTTCTTATCAGTGTGGCCTTTTGTGGCACAGATAAATTAAAAAGTCACACATATGGTTAATGGAGTATTTTTCCCAAGTATCATGATAACACTGACTGACTAATTTTGAAGGTATATTGACTGTTGCAAAGTGTTCTATTGATTTTAAATCAGAATCAACCATATGTGACACAGCTTAAACTATTTAACTGTAATTTAGCACCTATTCTGAGCTACACACTAGTTTAAATGATTGCCCTTTGGCATTGCTAAAGTACATCTTACAGGCTAAACACAGCCTTACTGCTAGTTTTCTTTTCTAAGAAATTTTTATTTTATAACAATTATCCTCATTAATTAACTTTCATTATCTCTAGCTACATTTCTGCTACGACAACAATAGACTACTTATCAAAAGAAAGCATAACCTAAGGATGATACAATATTTATGAGATGACTTTAAAAATTCCAATTACTATATTAAAATTTAGATCTTCTCAAAAATTTTGTAGAACATTATTTTTAGAATAACCATTAATTTAAAGATAAAGAAATATTGGGTATGTGAAATTGAAATGTCCAAAGCCATACTTTCTTTTGTGCTAGAGAAAGGGCTGCTTCTACCACTGTTCATGATTGCAACTACACAAAATGTGTCTCAAGTAGGTAATCCCCCTAAGCATGTTAAATTGTGTTAAAGAAAACTGGATGGTGCTAACAGATTTTTCTCCAAAGCACAAAATTGTTTGCCATCATGAACTCATATATAATTTAAGAACAAATTGTTTTGATTGGTTGCAAAAATAAGTTTTCTTCTCTCTCTCTCTCTCTCTCTCTCTCTCTCTCTCTCTCTCTCTCTCT
>OU015747.1:2871164-2904197 GCA_907169655.1 Acomys percivali | reverse complement strand
AGAGAGAGAGAGAGAGAGAGAGAGAGAGAGAGAGAGAGAGAGAGAGAAAGCATTCAAATGAACAAAATCAGAAGTGAAAAGGAGATCAACGACAGACACCAAGGAAATCCAAAGAACCTTTAGGACACATTTTAAAAACTGTAATTCAACAAATTGGAAAACCTAAACGAAATGTATTTTTTCTGTATAGATACAACTTACCAAAATTAAACCAAGATCTGATTAACAATTTACATAGTCCTATAATCCCTAGTGAAAAAGTCATTAAAGGTCTCTCAACAAAAAATACATAAATACATAATACATAATACATACATACATACATACATACATACATACATACATATCCAGGGCCAGATAGTTTTAGCAAAAAATTTTAGTAGAATTTTAAAGAAGTTTTGACACTAATACTCTTCCAATTATTCTACAAAATAGAAACAAAAGAAACTGTTGCTGCTAATTTAATGGTATGGCCTAATAAATATTTTTCATTAGGGTTACAATTATTACAGCAGTAATATTTAACCTGCCATCATGATAAAAAAGACACTTGTGGTATTTGGAATAATCCTTATTTTACCTGGGACTGGGTCAGCATTAACTCCTTAAACTACCTTCCAGAATCTCTCATCCTCTACCCAATAGCATGTTTAACAAATCCTGTCTGGGCTACTCTGCCCATAATCCCAAACTACTTGCTAGGGTTCATCTGGGCCATCACTTTTATGTGGACCTTCAGAGTCTTCCCCTGGTCCACATGGCTCTTTTCTATCCGATGGGGATTCTCATCCTTCTCCTCCCCAGGTACCTGTCTGCTCCTTCTTCCAGAGATGCTCTCTGTCCAGCAAACCCACCAACTTTCACTCCACCTCTTCTTTCTTCCCTGCCAGGTATTGCCTTTTTATTGGTCAAACAGGGAGACAAGATTAAACAGCAATGTGTGGGGTAAGTGACAATCTGCACTAAGAGTCTTGGGGACAGGCAATTAACAAATACAAAGCACCAGACCATACTCCAACAAGATACATTGCCCAGTATCTTTTATGAAGCCACAGTTACCTTGACAACCAAACCACATAAAAAGCTCAGAACAAAAGAGAATTACAGACCAAATACTCTTAGATGCAAATATATAGATAAAATACTTACAAAATGAACCCAGGAAAAAAATAAAAAAGAAAATCTACCATGGTCAAGTAGACTTCATCCAGGGATGGAGGGATGGTTCAACATATAAAAAGCAGTAAATGTAACCCATCATACAAACAAACTTAAAGAAAAAACAAACAAACAAACAGAATCATCTCATTAGATACCAAGAAAGCATTTTACAAAAGCCACCATCCCTTCATGATTAAAACCCTGGGAGATTAGGGATACATAGGACATATTTAAACAAAACACAGAAATTGACAACAAACCTAAAAGCAATATCAATATAAGTGGAGTGAAGTATCCCAGACCAAGAAGGACAAATATGGTATGTATCTACTCTTTATTAGCTGTGAAATAAGTTATGATTGAGCTACAATGCACGGACCCAGAGAGGTTAGGGAACTAGGACTGCCCAAGGCAGAATGTGTGATCGCCCTCGGAAGGGGAAGTAGAATAGATTATACAGTTGGACTGGGGGGGGGATGTGTGGGAACAAAAGCAAGAGAGATCAGACTGGGGAGGAGGGAATGGAAGGAGCTAGTGCTGGGACAGACCCCTGGTATTGGAGTATATTTGGGGGATGGTGTGGAAACTTAATGCAGTCTAAGTTTCTGGGATCCGTGAGGGTGATCCTAGTGAGGAATGTTAGGGACGGAGCATAAGGACTGAAGGTTTCCAGTGCTAAGCCTGGGCTGTAGTTGGCTGTGTTTTTGACCCAGGCAGGTGTCCTGTGGAGCTCCCCAGACAACCCTGGCCAGTGTTGGGACAGAGGGCCACTCTCAGAAAACTGACAGCAGGGTACTACATTGTCAAGGACAAGATCCACACAGCTGTTGGATGTACAGTAGAGAGGTTAGGTTCATGCCCACATGGAGCCTTCACTCTTTTGTTCAAGTATTTTTTTTAATTAATTTATTCCTGTTACATCTCAATGGTTATTCCATCCCTTGTATCCTCCCATTCTTCCCTCCCTCCCATTTTCCCCTTATTCCCCTCCCCTATGACAGTTCCTGAGAGGGATTACCTCCTCCTGTATATGTTGGTCAGAACAGTCTCCACACTTGAGTGGAGAGTGGGATATGACTTTCTCACGTACTCTGGTGCCTCATATTTGACCATGTCCCCTCGAGGGGGAGACCTGGTGGCACTCAGAGGATGGACAGCAGGTTACCAAGAAGAGACTTGATACCCTATGTTCAAGTCTTTTTAATGTGGGAAGACACTCTGTAGAAAAATACAAAACACACAAACAAACAAAACCCCCACAAAACAAACAAGCAAACAAACAACTTGGACACCAAGACAACCACAAAACCTTTGCTCTACAATCTGTCCTGCCTGCAAGATGTGCAGGAGCAGTGATGGCAACAGCATTTGTGGGAGTGACCAGCCAGTGTCTCCTGCTCCTCTGCTCCTATCTGAAGGGGAAAGGATGGCTATGGATCTTGGAGGGAGGGAAGGTAATGGGGGGGGGGCTGGGAGGAGTAGTGGTAGGCGAAGCAGTTGGTTGGGATGTATTGTTTGAAAGAAGAACCTACCTTCCAATTAAAAAATTAGCAAAAGTAGGATTTGTAAAAATGCCACGTGTTGTGGAACTTACAATCCCAGTATTTTTTGAAGGTTAAGACAAGAGGGTCACAAAAAGTAAAAGAGCGAACAGTAAAGCGTACTGTTATATAATAGTTATGGGTTGTTGAGTGGTATTTGGCACTGTGACACGCTCGTTAACTACATAAGCTTTTTCATTCCACCCAACCATCTTGTGTCATGAAAGCTATAACCATCATCATTAGAAGCACTGTGGGCCAGTGCAAAGGTATAGTACATAAAAGTTAGAGATGGAGATCATGTCCATTGTTATTCTGCTCCAGTGTCCCTGGCTCTTTGCTTATTCTGACACTCTTACACTTCTTTGGAGATAATTTTCTTGAGAGTTTAAATTCATTAGTAGGCTAACAAGGGCTAAAAGTATACAGGTTGTATACAGATCACATAATTAGTGAATGCATTATATGTAAAGTGCATAATACTTAGCATATACTGAGCCCTCAGCAGAATTATGTTAGTAAATTGAATTGTGCTTGGGCCTGATTATATGTGTCAGCTCCACTGTTTTTCAAACCCTATATCTTAGTGAAAGCAAATCAGTGTTCTGAAATATGCCAATCATGGAGGATATTTACGTCTTAGAAACTAACAATAACTACAAATAGAATGTAGTTCCTTTTAAGAACCAACTTAATACCGTATCCCTTATAAGTGAAGTAACTAAGAAAAAGTGTGTGAACATGTTACATGCAGACTGATGCAAGAATAAGGCCATGGAAGTAACTGTATTCCTGGAGTCATTTCACCTGTGTATGGACGATCAACAACAGTAGCATCAAAAATCACTGGGAGTAGAACGCAAGCTAAATCCTAATTTGCATTGTCATGGGAAATCTCATAATAATTTCCTCTGCATCTTTAATAAAAATGAGCAGACTGTGTGAGAAGGTTTCAATCACCAAGTATTTCTATTTTTATTGGGTTTTGAAAACTATGCCTCTGTGCAATGAAATATAATCATATCTAACCACATCTTCACCTCAAACTCCTCTCATATCTCTCGAGCGTATCAGCCACCAACTTCATATCTTTTATTTCCGACAGCCTCAGAACTCCCGTTAGTATTGCCCATGTGTTCATCGGACTGGACCCGTCCGGGGAGCATGGGAAGCCTACCAACAGCCGCATCCTCAAGACAGAATGATTTTCCCTATCTACCCAGCAACTCAGCATTGCAAGTACCTGCTCAGAAACAGTGAGACCTTGTGGTCATCCACATTCTACATCGTAGGATTCCGGCTGCCTTGCTCTTGGGCAACTCTTCAGCGTGTAGCTGTGTTCTGCCTCCAGTAGCCCTTCCCTCTACTCTTATGTTTCAAATATATAACCTATTACCCCTCTTTAAAATGCCATGTCCATCCTGATGAAACTGAAAGCTTTTTCATTGTGAAGGAAAATATGGAGTGAGTTCATAGTTAGCCCACTGATCAGGAAAAGTTCCCAGCTCGCTCTTCACCCAACAGATCAGTGTCTAGAGCACACAAAGAACCAAAAGTTCTAAACATTAAAAAAAAAAAAAAAGTCCATTTTAAAAATGGAAATTCTCCAACAAAGAAATGCAAATGGGTGGGAAATACATTCCAAAGTGCTCAATATCCTTGAGAGAACTGCAAATTTAAACCACAATCATGCATTCTTACTTATACAATGAGATGTGTAATGAATCCAACTTGATACTTACTCCCGTAATTTGACAATATTTACCATATAATGAAAGAAACTAAGGCATAAAGGAGGAAAATACATAGTCTTATCATGAAGACTGTCTATTAACACCTTCACTATACTCTGATTCTTCTTACAGGTGAGCTTGTTTTCCTAGGGCATCCAAGATTTATTTTCTTGAAATGTAAACAATTCTAAGAGTCGTTTTCTTGTAGCAACTTATCTACTGTCAGTTTTAAACTCTAGCTGATTAGTTGTCCCTGTAACTAGATTTTTGACCCTGAATTATAAATTTCAAACAGTCAGCACTTTAGAAATAGCATATGCCTGTTTTGGTACAGGATGTAAATTTCAACCAATACTTCCAGTGTCTCACCATATGGGTACTTCTTACAATATTTTTACATCTTATTCTTTCTTAGTCAGCTCTTTTTTGGTGTCAGTGGGATTGCCCATGTCTAGTTTGATGCAGAGGTTGATATACACGCATAGTAAAATCGGTACCCTGGCTCTGTATTCTAGACTTCAGAGGTCTTGTGGTTATATAAATTGAAGTTGTTTTTCAGAAACATCCTGCCCTAATGTATCTGAAACAAGGGAACTCCAACATAATCTGTTTTCCTTAATCCATCATCTCCTCTGAAGTACACTTATCTAGCATTTTCAACTATTCTTCTCAGTCTTCAAGTCTCATTACCTGGATTTTATACATGGCTGACTCCGTTTGTTTGTTTGTTTGTTTGTTTGTTTGAGAGAGTGGTTCTCTGTGTAGCCTTTTCTGTCCTGGACTCGCTTTGTAGACCAGACTGGTCTCAAATTCACTGAGATCTGCCTGCCTCTGCCTCCCTGAGTGTTGGGATTAAAGGCATGCACCACTGTGCCCAGCTTCCTTGGCAACTCTTAGATTTGATCTGTGATTCTTCAATTCAAGGCACACACACCTGCTTGTTACAGGGTTTTACAGAGTCCAAATATCTTTTCATTGACTAAGTTTCAGCGTCATCACAGCACGTGTAAAATTCTTGCCATAATCTGTCTAGTTGTGTTCCTTGGGACCTCTGTGTAAACAGGAATATTACCTTCATAGTTGACAGCTTTCCTTCATAACTTTTTCCTCACTATCCTATTTGGGAAAAAAATGTAAGAGAAATGGTTCAAAGAACCCAAGTCAAGAAAACAAATTTCAAGGAAAATGAACAGAGGTAGTATTACAAGCATTAGAAAGTAAAAGGGGAAAAGATCAATAATTGAGAAGATATTGTTTTATATGGCTTTCCGATCTTATGACATGATGGAGTTACCGCGGAGTCCTCTGTGCCACGTCTTTTCTACACGTCAAATTGTAATATGGAAGGATGAAATGTTGAACAAATGGAGATAAATGCTTCTTTACAACAGAGCTGTGCAAGTGTGAAATTGGCCACTGTGTGTACATAAATTTCACTGCTATACACAGCCGCTTGATGATTGCACACCCGTGGTTCACAGAATACCTGGCTAGGAATTTCTGGTCCAGTGGGTAACACAAATGCATTTGAGAAAAGCCACTTAACATATTTTATATTTCAGATAAATGACTGCAGTATTTGCGTGTGGCTTTATATTCAGTCATGAAATGAATGAATTCTTCTGTTTGTGAGTTTGACTATCGGTATAGCAGTTTAACCATCACAATGGATTAGCTACCTATTAAATAATTATTATGTTTAACCAAAAATTCAGTTACATAGGAGTGACATAGATTACACATTTGGAAATTTTTCATTCCTATATATGCAGACAGTTAATGTTAAAATTCTCAAGGATGTTTGTATTACTGAAAAGAAATTATTTTATATGCCATGAAGCAACATTTCTTTAAAAATAATAAATAAGAGAAATTATTTACTCAGTCTTATTTCACAGGTGACATTTATGTAGGTTTTCCTGAACTCAGGACTCACTGTAAGAGATTCACCTATTTACCTAGGCTCTTGCATATTAATAGGTACTTAAATGAATAAACCTCAAATGCTAAATTGTTGTGCTATTGGATAACTTCATACAGTCTACTTCATAGTGAGACAATGCTTCTCCTTAATAGGTATTCAGACACAGAAAAGAAACTGGAGGTTCATGGCATTTGTATGCACAGTATTTGATTTTACTAAACAACTCCATTGTGTAATGTTTTCACTTTGTTTTGTTTTTATACGGCCATGTCAAGAGAAGTCCTGTTTTTCTACATCCTATCAGCATCTGTTATTTTCAGTTTTATTTTTAATCTGTCTGCCTATTTGGCAGGAAAGGAATGCTAGCTGACTTTTTCGCTTTTACTTTGTGTAACTACTGAGATTTCTGGTAGTATATCTCTCCCCTACGGTTAAGTGTGCTGTTCATGTGTAACTATTTCACGGTTAAGTGTGCTGTTCGTGTGTAACTATTTCACAGTGCTTCTGTCTTTCAAGTTCTTACAGGAACTCCTCATATGCTTCCTTTTTATTGCATTATTTAGTTTATTGTAGAATTAATTCTCTGCCAGTGTGCATCACCCATCTAGTGTGTGTCATATCTGTGGAGACATTGGGCTCTGTGGTCCTGCCCTAGTGTCTTTGGTATAGATAGATGCGCTGATCTGTTCTATTAGCCCACAGGGAGGTATGCAAAAACAGCATGTGTCAAAGAGAAACAGAAGCAATAGAAAGAACAGGTGGGGCCAAGCTGGTTCTCTGACATGAAAAAATTACTATAATATAAAAGTGGACATCATCAGGCCAACGGGACACTGCCCTGTATATTACGGACGCTGGGACAGGTCATTCATATGAACACCCATAACCCATGTCATGCCTAGTGAACTAGCTCAAACGCTCTCTACTGTTTTTCTATCTTCTTTAAGTTTGACAATAAAATACTGATAATTGTCTGAAACAACCTATGCATGGCTTTTTTTTTCTTTGCAATGTGAATCAATTTGGAAACAAAATGAGACGTCTCAGAGCTGAGTCTCCAGCAGCACAGCTTGAAGGATTCTCCAAGATCACTATGTTTCCTATGAGCGCTAGAGCTTTCATTAAAATTCAGGACCGAAGAGAATTGATTTTTATTGGCTCAATAAGATGGTTTTGCAAGTAAAGCATTGGTATGTTTCTGAGAATTTAAATTGTAGTCTTCCATATTATATTTAGTTAAAACAACAGCCTTTTGTTGTCTCAGTAGATATGCATGTAGATTTCTCTGTCAATGCAAACTTTCCTTAAAACTCACAAATTGTGTCGGTCACATGAATAATAAATGTGAACATGCAACTATGAGTATGACTACTGAGTGCCATGGATTCCCTTAGCTTTCCTCAAAGCCTATTGCTGGCTACAAGCAAAGTGAGGGCATTGAAGTATGAAAATTTAATCAAGAATCTCCCATTTGACTTTAAATATAGTGAAATTCAATGTTCTCCTTGGGAAAAAAATTGATAAATATCACTAGAAATCATTTTATAAAGATAATGTTATCAGAAATATGAATAGAACATTGTCTCATATTTTCCAAAATGTCTTCTGAGATTTCAGTAGTCACAGATTGAATTTAAATAGAATTTAGTCATAGAATGAAGACATTGACCAGCAGAAAATAAACTTTGTATTGCAGTGATTTTTTTCAAGATCAATTTATAACTCTAAGTAAGTGACATGTCTTCCTTTAAATTAATCTTTAAAAAATCAATTGAGTAATCTGATGACATTGGATTAAAATTCTCAGACTCACGAAGAGTCTAGAACATTCTGAAAGTAGAGAAGCCCTAAATTCCTACATATTCTTTAGTATTCTGGTCAAGAATTCCCTTCATACAATTTTGCACTACTCAGGCTAATTTCTAATTGAATCTTGTTGTTGCTACCACAAATGTGTAAATTACACTAGTTAATTAGAATAACTGGAATTACCCTCCTACAGTTTAATATGTTGTGCCTGCAGATATTGTGGTTAAGTTAAAAACTTTAAATGTGGGAAGTAAGAGTTGCTATCACTTTCTAAAGCTATTGTATCTAAAATTAAAGTTATGGTTACTGAATCAGCCATTCTTTTATTTTTTTTTGTCAAATTAAGATACTATATATCACTTAGTGTGATGGCAGAATCTAAGAGTCTAAGATACCTAAAATATACCACAAGCTCACATAATCTAAAAAAAAAAAAACCTAAATAATCAATTGAAACTGGGAATAGATATGAATGTTATTTCTTCAAAGCAGAAACATAGTTGGATGACAGATATATGAAAGCAATGTTACAAATTTTACTCAAAGTGAGATGTTAGCTCACATCTACTAAGGCAGCCATTATAAAATGAACTGTCAACAACATTACATAAGTATCAGTATAGATATAAATGAAGGGAAATTATAGTTAAAACCATAACAATCTTGCTACTATGTACAAGTGGATGATACTGAGAGATAAATATATAGCACACAAAGGACTCAGCTTGGTAAAAATGTTTTTGGAATTTCACCCCCAGCAGCCCCTGCCTAATACTGGGAGAGGGAATTCTGTGGGTGTGGAAGCCATCATGGAATAGGCTTCCACGTTTCTTCTAGTTTAACTCCTCTGTGCCGCGTAACTGAAGCATATATGACATCTTCAGCAATAGGATCTTAAATATAGTTCAGGTAGGCAACCAAGATCATTTTGGCAAAAGACTGTATTGTTTGAGCAGAGGGTGAGAAAGCCTTGGGGATTGTCTGGCCAAAGAGCTATACATCCATATGTCATAGCCAGTAGTACAGAGTTTTTCCATTCAAAAACATTTTTTACTAATAATTACATACTTTTAGCCGGGCATGGTGGCGCACGCCTTTAATCCCAGCACTCGGGAGGCAGAGGCAGGCGGATCGCTGTGAGTTCGAGGCCAGCCTGGTCTACAAAGTGAGTCCAGGACAGCCAAGGCTACACAGTGAGACCTTGTCTCAAAAAACCAAAAAATAAAAAAATAAAAAAAAATAATTACATACTTTTAATTATTTATTTTATTTGTTGAACTATAATATAATTAAGTAATTTCTAGCTTCTCTTTTCTTCCTCCAAATCCTCTCACAGACCACTCTTTGTTCTTTTAAATTATGATATTGTTCAGTAACTATTTACATGCAAGTGTATATATATATATGTATTTAATATATAAAACATGTAATATAATGTACATAATATATATGGTCTATCCTTTTATTATCTAGTCAAGTAGAAGGTTTGGCATAGAAATTTTATTAGCATGTTCTTAGTTCTTAACTCTCCCATCTCTTTCCTTTCTCCATCATCGTAACACAATTTTGCTAAAACATTTTAGCCTTAATATTTGCTTCATTTTATTTTTTATCACATGTTCTTCTATATTCACCCCTTTGGAAGTCCCCCAACGTGCCTCCTATCTAGGGCCTTTCTATTTCTACACCTCCACTACGAGTTAAAAAAATTGGACTTGAAACCCACTTTACTGGAGGAAACTCGTGCTTGACACTGTAAACTTGGTCAAAAAATTGTTAGGAGTTCCACAAGAAGACCAAGCTAGACAAGTGTAACATATGTCTAGAGGGCCAAGGTCAGTCCCATGCAGGCTTCTTGGTTGATGCTTTAGTCTTTCTGAGTCCCTTGGGCCTGGGCAGTTGATGCTGTGGGTTGTCTTCTGTGGTCCTTGACCTTTGGGTCCTACAATCCTTCCTCCCCCTCTTCCATTGGATTCTCCACGCTCTGCCTAATGTTGGGCTGTGGGTCTCTCCATCTGTTTCCATCCATTGCCTGGTAAAGCCTCTCTGATGAGAGTGGGTTTGGCGCCATGCTATGAGTATAGCAGAATATAATTAGGAATCATCTCATTGACTTTTTTTTTCCATTCATGTTTTCTTCTAGGCTAGGTTTCTGGGCTATCCACCCTCTGGTTCCAGGTCCTCCAAGCCGTGTCAGGGGTGGGCTCGCTCCTGTGGCACGGCTCACAGGCTAGACAAGTAGTTGTTTGTCCACTTCCACAATTTCTGCTCCATCTTTAGCCCAACATATCTTGTAGGCAGGAAAAATCGTAGGTCAAAGGTTTGCGTCTGAGTCGGTGTATAAAATATCTAATCCCCTTCCTGCACTCACCAACACTTTCTACTCTATTCCCCCTTCTCTGTGTGATTCATGGATCCCTCACTGAACCCTCTTTATTCCTTACCTTCTCTGGGTCTGCGTACTGTAGGATGGCTGCTGTTTGCCTTCTGCCTGACATTCACTTATAAATGAGTGCACAGAGCATTACTCCTTTTCTATTAAACGAAACCACACTTTTCCCTATAGCCCACCTCTTACGAATCAAAATCATGAGGAAATTCATTTATCTAATAAAGTGCTCCAATAAGAAATTATTACACAAGGAAATACATCTTTTAGTTACTTACCGTAGTAACAAATCTCACCAAATATTGCTGTCTGAATTTGAAATGCGGATTGTTCGTTAATGCATAGTCACTGAGCTTCAATATGAACGATAAGAAATAGTTCATGAGCCTCTGAATAAGTATAAATGTACAGGGAAAATCAACATTGGATGTCATGTTTCCTAAAGTTGCATTCTTTTTGAATCTCAAAAAGGCAACATTCTTGTTTAAGTGGACCTTTGGGGATCGCAGGAATGACTAGAAATCAATAGAAACCAGTAAAATCTCACAAGTTGTACTTTCCCTTAGAACTCGTGGAAGATCTAATCAGCGCAAACTTACACTTCACATTTTTGGATCCTTAGGACTATATAACGCTTGCGAGAAATTATATGTTTTCAGAACAAAAGAAGCAGACACTGACGCTGGATCAGACCTGACAGGATGCATTCCTCTCAGCATGCTGGACGCTGACATCCTGCATCCTTTGTGTTCCATCACCAAGTGCTTCAGTTGCTGTTCCTCATCAGAACAACACATCTCCCAGGACATCTTCAAAGAGAGCTTCCTATCCCAATTGGTCCAGCATTCCAGACTGTCCCACACAGGACTCTAATTAAGCCTGGAATTCCTCAACATTTAGAAACTGGACCACAAATGCTATTCCTAGCTTATTTAACCATTTCCCCAATAGTTCTTGCCTTAAATATCTCGCCTTACAGATACATTGGGCCAGAAGGCTGAAGATGGTACTCCAACATTATAGAGAGTTTTGAGTGGCTATTCAGGTAGCAAACTGTCTCTGTCATTTTCTCATTTGGGAATTTGCTAATCTGTACCACCTGTATACTAAGGTAATTACTTTTATTCCTTCTCCAGTCTCTGATGGAGTTGAAGACCAAATAGTTTAGTTTTACAATTAAGCTTAGTTGTTTAGGGGTTAAGATGTTTTTAGGTCTAGGTAGATGTTTTAAGTTGATAAAGATGAGATATGATAGATATTGATTTACATTCAGAATTTTAGAGGAACCAAGATAGGAAAAATGTTTTCTTCAAGGCTGTCAAATACAAATAGCCAAAGCACTAAGAAGTAACATTTATATAGTTCCTGATTGTGTCATGGTTATTTTAGCTGTAGGTAGTTTATTGTATGTATGTATGTATGTGTGTGTGTATATATATATATGCAATAATATAAATATATATGTAAAAATAAAAAATAATTAATAATAAAAAACAAACAAAAAATTTCAATAAAAAGCAATACTTCAGGTAAACCACATAGTAGAAAGAAAGAAACAGAGAGAGAAATAGAGAGGGAGGAAGAGAGAGAAAGGTGGGAGAGGAGAGGAGAAAAAGAAAGTGAAGTAGCTAAGCACAGCCTATGAGCAAGTCAGGCAACTGTGGTCCTCCTTGGTCTCTGTTTCTGTCCCCTGCCTGAATTTCTGCCCTTATTTCCCTCATAGCCTGAGACCTGGAAGTGTAAGCCAAATACTTTCGCTTCCACTAAGATGTTTTAAGCGGTGTCCTTATCACAGCACAGGAAAGAAACCTTAACAGAGACCGACACCCAACCTCCTACCAACTACCAAAAGTCCTTCCGCTAGCAGTTCAGTTTGCTTGGCATCTTCTTAAGACAAAACCCAGGAGTTTCCTGAACTTTGTCTTTCAGGTGTTTTTTACATTCAGAATTTTAGAAGCACCAAGATGGGAAAGACGTTTTCTTGAAGGCTGTCAAATACAAATAGCCAAAGCACTAAGAATGTAACATTTATATAATTCTTGATTGTGCCATGGTTTTTCTTGCTGCAGGTAGTTTATTGTATATATGTGTAATAATATAAATGTATATGTAAAATATAAAAATAGTTAATATAAAAAGATTTTAAAAAAAGAACCACCTAGATTCTTGAGGAATTTGATATATGGTTATGAGTTGATGGTTGAAGAAGATGCTCCAACATTATAGAGAGTTTTGGGTGACTGCTCAGGTACCCAACTTTCTCTGTCATCTTCTCATTTGGGGAAGTTTCTAGCCTGCACTCCTTGTATACTCTGGTAATTAATTTTATTCCTTCTCAAGTCTCTGATGTGGTTGAAGAGCAGATAGTTTAGTTCTATGATTAAGGTTAGATTTACAATGAAGCTTAGTTGTTTAGGGGTTAAGATGTTTTTAGGTCTAGATAGATGTTTTAAATTGATACAGCTGAGATATGAAGACATTAATTTACGTTCAGAATATTAGACACACCAAGATAGGAAAGATGCTTTCTTCAAGGCTGCCAAATACAAATAGCCAAAACACTAAGAATAGAACATTTATATAATTCCTGATTGTGTCATGGTTCTTCTTGCTATAGGTAGTTTATTGTATAAATGTATAATAATATAAATGTATATGTAAATGATAAAATTTTTTAAAGTAATATTTCTCAATAAAATAACACTAAAGACAAGAATTTTTTTCTCAAAAATCTCCACATCCTATTTATATAAAAATCTCCCTATCTGTGACGAATTGTCTGAAAAACATCATCTCGGGAGGAAAGATTTAATTTGACTGACAACTTCTTTCTGATTACTCTGCTGCCTTCATCTGAGGTGGAACAGTAACCCATGTTGGAGGTGTGTGACTGGAAATGTTTACTCACTCCAGAGCAGCCATGGAGGGAGCAGAGAGCCTTCTTTGGAGCACACCCACAGTGACACGCCTCTGTCAATTAAGCTTCGCCTAATAGCTACTGCGCTGCCTCCTACACCAACTGGGAACTGAGTCTTAACTCTTGGACATTTGGTGAGGGGCACAATCCAAATAATAATAACCGTCCTTTTAAATGTCTAAGAAAGAAATATAGACAATGGAAATAAGACTTATTAAGGATCCACGGTGCTACAGGAACCATTGCAGCCATTATCCACTGAAAATGAGTGTAATAAAATTAAGGGATCCTCACAAGTTTCTGCAATTTAAAATGTATTTGAGGCTAATAAACTATACTGAACTGTTCCAGCAATACCACTGAAAACAAATATCTTCTACTGACGTTTAAATGCAAACAACAAATTAAAATGTATGATCCTTAAACTATAAAACACTTGAGTAATTTTTCCAACGTCTTACGAAGCATAATGATTAATGTTTTCTAGATGTTTTAAAATTAATTTTTAATTTAATTTTGGAAATATTGATCTTGTGTTCCATGTATCTCTAATAACTAAAGCAGTAGTTGCTGTTTCAGAGAGGGCCGACACAATTCTTTATTTATGAGTTGATCTTTGTGAAAAGCTCTCTGCTGCTTCCTCTTTGGCAGCTGGCTCCTAGCCTTCTCCTCTTATGCTGAGACACTCCAAGAGATTTTCACAAATGTCCAGCCACTGATGAAGCACTCACTGTCATTTGCCAGGTACTTATTTTTCTGTAACATATGTAGCGCTTTCCTTTTGCCAATACGTAAGATGACTTTTCCATCTTAAAGGAGTCATCTAATAATATAAATATTTCTGTCCTCCAGAGACTCTGCAGTACCCCACAGGCAACACACATTTGAACACATTTATGGAAATAGACTTTCAGATTCTCGAAAACTATCTTGGCATAGGTACCCAATTAGCTTGCATGGATATGCCTGGCCATGGGAAACTGCACAGGGAAAGGAAAGCTGGTCACAACACTGTGACCCTAACAAAGGTTTCCAGCACTTTTCTCTATGACCTGATGTTAAAATAGAATCCACTGAAAGTCTTAAATAAGTAAAAACCTCTCCTCTTATTAAACTTATTTACATTTCAGATGCAAATCATACCATAAAATCTAGTTTAAGAATGCACTGTCTCATGCAAGCTTTATGTGCATTTTAGTGAAAAAATGAGAACATTAAAATGTTGAAATGGCTTTGGGAAGTTTTGTTTTTATTTTTGCTTAAACTTTTTTTTTGTCCTGATGTTTCAGTGCCCTGTATCTTGGATATTAATTATGTCATGACTTAATGGTTCGAGCTGCATTGCCTAAATCCTCAACATTTATTAAGGATGTTTTACCCGTGTCAGACTTTCACCAGTAATAAACTTGAAATATTTTCTAATTTTAATGTTGCCCAAGAGTTAGTTATTAGAAGTAACAATTTTAGAAAAAGAAACAGCATAAGTAATGCAATTGGTTTCTTTACTGGCTTCCACTTATCAGATGGCAGCTCTCAAGAGCTGGCACGATGATAGGCTCCAGAGTTAAACTCCGAGGACGCAGCTTCCTGCCCTTGCTCTCATGTTATCTATCACTTCGCTGTCTTTAGATAGCCACTCCAACCAGACATCCTTCTCTATTCACCCACAGCAAGAGACTTTCAATCCATTATTGGAAGGCGCTCATGTGGCCCCCTAGCATATATAATATAAATGCTACTTAAACAGATGGATCAACTTGATAATGGAAAACAACATAGAGATTTAAACATGCCAGGTTAATAATTTTGTGTATGATAAGATAAATAGTCACATTTTTTTAATGACCTGGAAAGTCATGCATTTTATTGCTGGGATTCAGCAAGGCGAGGTAATGCAGTATATCCAATATTCATTGAGTAGTCATGCTTGCAGAGTTTTTAATACAAACGTCACACATTATCCTTTAATAATTTGAATTATATTTCACAATTGCCACTGCAAAACTACATTAAAAATTATTTTATGGTTTGTGTGACCGTTGAGTGTAAAATTGAGAGTTTGTGAGTAATTTAAAATGTGTTTGATGGTTAATTGATTGAATACTGAAAGGTGTTGGTGAGAGTATTTGACTAAGATATTTTATGCCTAAAGGGGTCTAACCATTATATATGTTAAGGAAACCAAACTACTACATTTTTTGTATATAATGAAGTATTTCAAACCAGATATTTCAAACTATTATTTCTTTCATAAAAGTTAGTCTTAAGAAAATAAAATTCAGCCGGCATGGTGGCACAGACCTTTAATCCCAGCACTCGGGAGGAAATGGTGGCAGATCTCTGTGAGTTTGAGGCCTGCCTAGTCTACAGAGTGAGTCCAGGACAGCCAAGGCTACACAGAAAAGCCCCAAATAAATGAAATTCAAGGGACAATCAATATATATTAAAGTTAGAAACATCCCCATAAATTATTTTAAAGCTATAGGTACAACGCGAAGCTTCAATTAAATTGTATATAAAATAAATATTTGATTAACTATTTTAAAGGTTGCTTATACAATGAAGTGCCTTCAGAGAAAGCATAGGAACCTGTGTTTGGTTTTCAGACTCACACAGAAAGGTCAGGAGTGGCTATGAGCACTTGTAACAGCAGACAAGCCGGTCCCTGAAGTGTGTTTGCCTTCCAGACCAGTTGACACAGGTTTCCCAGGTTCTGTACAAGTGAAAAACAAAGGCAAAGATCAGTTCAGGAAAAGCACTGATATTTACATCATGCCTCTACTCAGTAGTTCACCCACGTGCACACGTGTATGTACCCCCACTAACAAGAACATGCACTCTACACCTCCTTCCACAAAATTACTTAAGGTTTTACTGATTAATAACTTATGTGTATGTCATTAAATGTATAATTTGTGTTTTCTGATAAATAATAAAAACTTGAATTTTATGCTTATTTCCTTATTGTAAACTGGAAAATCTTAGGAAGAAAAATATATTTTGTACTACTGTGCTTACTTAAATAGTTTTAAGAGATTTTCAAATCTTAAATATATTTGTTTTGAATTAAATTTATATAGTATATACAGTTCAAATATTTTGCAAATACACAATAAAAATATTTTTTAGAAAATATGGCAATAATAGAAAATATAAATAAATCTTATTCGGGCCAATATCCAGTAAACATTCACTAGAACATCTGCTCACGGTTGCTTTACTCTTTGCTATCCTGGCTCTTCTTCTCACTGGCAAGTTTGTGGCTGAAGATGGAGAAAAGAGATCCCACAGGAGACTCAGGCTGGTGTTACTTCTTTGCTACGTACTCACACTGCAGGAAGAGAGTGAGGTGAACCCTGCTTTGTGTATACTATGATGTAATTTTACTAGTTATACATACCAATGAAAAAGTGTAATATAAATGGTAATTAGCGAACATGTGGACCTTACTATACCAGTGGGAGGGCAGTGATTACAGACTCATAGCAACAGCTATAACTTTCAGTGAGACTAGACTGGGTAGAGTTGAGCTGTTCTGCTAGTAAGTCTGAATGTACAGGTGACTGTAAGAATAAAATGAAAAGCTTAAAGTACAGAGAAAATAACAAATCTCTCTCTCTCTCTCTCTCTCTCTTCCTGTGTACGTGTGTATTTCTGCCTCTCTCTATCTCTGTCTCTCTCTTTTTATGCACTTAAATACTTCAGAAGTCTATAAATGTAGGATTTCTACTATCTGACCTCAAATCTAGGCTGAGGTCAGTTGCTACATGTTTATTTCTCTAATACTTGTTTTCCAAGTCAAGTTTCATACTAATTTCAATGGCTAGAAATTCACAGGAAAATTTAAAGCCTAAGGCATCATAAATATAAAATTTTATCATTACCCTCACACCAATTTTAGCTTCTTGAAGTTGTAAGATACATTTAAATTTTTTATAATTGGAGAATCTGATATAACCAGAGATTAAATGAATATTCATCTGCCAGGCAATGCTATTTACTGGCAATATTCCTTTTTACTTGTTTAATGATTTAATGAACCAAACAATTATTTAGAACTGACATGTTCTCAAATTTATGAAGGTATTTTCAAAAGAGGCTGCTCCGTTGCAATAGAATTGAGGATGCTGAAGGCAGAAGCGAGTGAAGAAGAAACTGTTAATATTATTTTAAGAATCTCATACTTTTAAGTTAGGGATTTAAAATATGGTCTCTTTATACGGTGGAAATTTACTGAGCCATAAACAATGCAATTTGTGTTCTGCAGGGAAATTGGTAACATCTAAATGATTATGTCATGTAAAATAAACTAACCGTACACTCAGAGGTAGGAGGTAAATGTGATCAAAGTATATTATGCACATTTAAATAAGTGTCACACTTACCCTACACTAATCATTTTTAAAATATGAGGTTATTGGCATATTAGTATTTAGTTTTCCTAGCGATATAGAAAAAAATAGAAATCAAAATCTGAAATTAAGACAATTAATGGAATTTTTATTGTTTTCTGAGGTAGGGTCTCACTTTGTAGACCAGGCTTTCACAAATGTTTGAATTATTACCATAAGCCAAAATACTTGGTAGGGTCTCACTTTGTAGACCAGGCTTTCACAAATGTTTGAATTATTACCATAAACCAAAATACTTAGCCTAATTAATGAATGTCTTTATGGGCAAAAAAAAAAAAAAAAAAAAAAAAAACAAAAAAATTTTTTTAAATAAAAAAAAAAAAAAAAAAAAAAAAAAACCATGAATCTTCTCTGAGCTAATTATTAACAGTGGAAAATACTGGTAGTTTTTACTCAAATATTAATTTTGCCTAAGACGCAAGAAATAGACTAACATCTCAAGGTCGTTTTGTTCTAATCTTTAAATAATTAAATGAAATCAGAATTAAATGCCTGCTATGACTTGCAATATATTAGTGCACTGACCTGGGTTCTGTAACTTAGTATCTACGAGCACTAATCTATTTTAACTAGATGGGAACAGAAAAATGAATTGCAAAACATGTTAATGAGATCAAAGATCTCAATATATACTGCATGTTTCCAAGACCCGGAGGTCAAAGTCCCAGAAGGGGGAGAAGGTTGCTGAGGGGAATGAAAAGAAGTGTCAGTCAGGGCTCAGGCAGTGAGTGTCGGAACGTGATTTTACATTACCGTGTATGTGCTGAGAATACACAGTACAGAAAAAGCTCTATGCTGCAGGTCATTATTGCTGAACAAAGTTGTGTTTTATCTGAATAAAACTTTTATTTTCTTATTATCATCCAGCAGTGGCCATTTCCAATTATAAAAAATCATCATCTGAATATCAGTGGTGATTAACTGAAGCCATGATCATTATAAAAGGGTCAGTTTCACCAACTTTGATCTAATTCCTCCATATTAGTTACCAAGAACTTTAAAAATGTGCAGTCCTTCAAGCTTCTCCCTCAGACAGACATTACCTGTATCTGGACTAGTTTGATACCTCAAACTTTGGAGATAAATTTGTTGTTGTTGTTTTGGTGTTTTTGAGATAGTCTTTCTCTGTGTAGCCTTCAATGTTCTGGACTCGCTCTGTAGACCAGGCTCACCTGGCACGCACAGAGATCCACCTGCTTCTGCCTCCAATGTGCTTGAATTAAAGGTGTGTGTCACCACCACCCAGCTTGGAGATGAATTTGTAATAGATATATTGATTAATTTGAGATTTCACGTTAAAGTTATGTTATAAAAGCATCATAACATCATTCTAGGTATAATTAAACTTGTTTTATTTTGGAAATTTGATGGGTACAACGATTTGATTTAGCATGTAACTACATTAAGCATGGTATAATTGAAATATAAGGAATTATTGGGTGGGACAAATATTTAAGAATGTCCAGAGAATTCCCAAGTGATTATTTTTATGACTTTTTCTTAGTAAGCTCAGTTTGTTCTCTGTGTAGATAAATAATTATGTGAGTGTATTATGTGTGAGTTTATCT
Organism: Acomys percivali; assembly: GCA_907169655.1. Classification (NCBI taxonomy): domain Eukaryota; kingdom Metazoa; phylum Chordata; class Mammalia; order Rodentia; family Muridae; genus Acomys; species Acomys percivali. The sequence goes on along the minus strand of OU015747.1, from coordinate 2,884,743 downwards.
ATGTATTAGTATATGTACGTGCACGCATGTGCATTTAAGTGTATATGTGGGTAGGTATGTGTGTGGGTGCATGAGAAAATATATGAATGTGCATGCCCATGTCTACGCAGTATGTACGTTACTGCCATTAATAATTTATCCCACCAACTGATCAACTTTTAAATTCTGAATAGCGCTTCAGCATCAATAGTATATTTTTGTTTCTGTTTAAAAGGTTCCAAATACCCCTAAAGGATACCGCATCTCTCCCATTATTTGTAATGTCTACTATGCGGTCCACAGCTCCTCCCTTCAGTCTTATACCACAGCAGCATGTCTTCATATTCTAAAAGTCAGATTTCTCTGTTTCATAACTGCTGTGACTAATTGTGTGCTCCATGCCGGGTGTTGTTCTTAACACTCATATCTGATTATTCATATAATTGTTCTAGGTAGAACATCACTGTTTTTTATCTCTAATGTAGAAGACTGAGAGACAACAGTTCTCAAATAACTGTGCAGTGGCTCAGCTAGTAACAGCTGGGTTTCAGAACTTGCCACTCAGGCAGAGTTTAATTCCTTGCCTTTATCTCTCGTTATGTATAATTTACTGCATCCTGGCTGCCTGAGGACTTTGCTAGCATATAGCGGTGGAAAGATCCAGAAGGTCAAATTTGTCATATGTTTAGCCCTGAGTGAACCCTGAGAAAAGTTATTTCCCACATGTAAATAAAATTACTGCCAAGACACATTTAGTGTAGCACCTACAGAAGCTACCCTCACCTGTCTTCTGAGGTTTGCTGGAACATTACTTTTATCCAACTATTTTTTCTTATTGAACATTTCCAGTGATTTCCTATGATCTCTCCATTAGAGCTTTATTACAGAACAGAGAGGTTCAACACAACAGACCTTTTTACTTAAACTCTGAAGAAAGACAAGTTGACTTTTACTATAAAATAAATTATACACCTGTTCTCCCACCATAAATTTGTAGCTCATTATTTTGCAAAGCAAATGAAGTCCAGAGAATGGAGCATTGAATTTGAAAAGAAAACCCATGGATTTTAAGTTGGAGCTGTCACCGGTCCTGGGTAACATTAGATGCATGTCTAGTCTGAAACTTAACCTATCATCTGTAAGGCTCAGTACTACAAATTTGCTATTTTAAGTATCAAGAGCAATTGACCGCAGAACACAAGAGAATAATAAATGACTGCAAATTTAGAGCTATTCATTTTGTTACCCTTTTACACTTTATATGTCCTATATGATTTAGTCAATATTAATTCATTTAACCTTTGCCAAAAATCCACCTTCTTACTAGACAAGCATTTTTCCCTATGAGCTACATAACAATACCTAAGAGGAATAAATAATAACCATTATTTATCATAATCATTTCTTATATTGAGGCAAGAATATGGGACCCCCAAAAATTGGTTTTCTATATCTATCTATAAGTTCTTTAGCTATAGGTGCCCTTAAATCATTTGTTTACTAGAAAGCTGTAGAATAATTCAGTTAGTTCAGAATCCTCATTTAGGTTTCAGGAAAAAAAAAGTTCCAAAGAGTCAACATGAAGACTATTAGCAGACAAATAGCACCTCCAGAACATTTTATGGTCTATGCTATTCTAGGTAGAAAAAGTAACTGTTGTTTGAACAGTTGCACACATCTATTTTATTTATGTGTTGTATGCTATGACAACTCAGTCGCTTCGCCTAGCTGTGTGCTCCCAATTATCCCAACACACTAAACTTTTAAACCAAATTAAACCATCTGTTATATATAGGTAACTCTGAAAATTTTGAAATGTTTTCAACTGAGGAAAAAAGTAATGTTTACATTTACTGAACAATTTTAGTGATTTGCAACAGCCATTTAAAATCTGTCTCTCTAAATATATGGTGTATCAAAGGTAGTGGATCTGGGAAGGTGTCAACCATTCCAAATTATTTATCTTTTCTAGTGGAGGAGTGATTAGTCACCTCAAGTAACTTTTATGGGTCAAGATGTCTGGCATACAAATTTACTTTCTAATGAAAATATAACTAAGAACAAAGCTCACTTTATTATTTTTAAATGTATTTTATTAATTTATTCATATTACATCTCAATTATCTCATCCCTTGTAAACTTTATGATTTTTAAGACATATATATATAAATAAATATATGCAATGTATCATAAAATTGCCAAAATTAAAAGATATACGAACTCCCACAAATGCAGAACAGATGGTCAGGTAAGTTGTTGCATGGAATGTCGAAAGAGCGGGGATCTCTCTTTGGACACCTTCTAGTCTCAAGAGAGAATGTGCCATGAAGAAGGCAACATGGCGGACTCCAGAGTAATGTGGTTTGTTATAGAAGGAAGCAAACCTATAGTAGAGACCATGTAGGACCTTTCTAGAGAATCTAGCCTATATTCCATGGCCGATATTCAGTTAAGGTATCTGAGTTTTTCTAAAGTTATGTTCATCCTTGATACTGTCATGTTTAGTGTTTGGAAATATATTTGTTCCTCGTCTCCTATTATGAACAAGTACTCTTTCTAAAGTGACTTAAGTCCTTCTGACTTGGAGACTATGTCAGTCTAGCGTCACACTGAGTACAACGACCGAATTCTTACTCTTCACTGTCACTCCACGGTTAATCGAGTGACAGTTACATTGATCTTCTTTCCTGGGATGAGGAGCATGGTCCATAAAACTCAAGGAACTTGTGGATTTGCCAAAACATATAAGGCCCCTTTATAAGGGGATGGAGGTAGCATAATTGCTACATAATTGCTGAAGGGGAAGAGATGCCCCAGTGGAGTTGCCTGCATGTTGGGCAGGGAGATCCAGGGATGCAGTTTTGTGAGTTAGTTTGCCAACCATACTGGGTAGATATTTTGATGGTCCAGCTACCTTTGCGTCATCAGCCCCTAAAAGCAAACCTTATCCCATGTCCCTGTAAGCTCATTCTGATTAACTTCGTCCATTCATAAAGCTAGGCATGATAGAATTGTTCCTTTCGTCTTTTGTTGGTGCCACATCTGGGGTGAATAAACATTTGCTCATGTGTCCCCAAGAAAAACTATACAGCACACGTAGTTGACACATGCCATTTTATAGTGTTAGAATCTCAGGTTTGCTTCTGAGAAGTTACGTGTGAGGTCCAGTCCTTTCATCAATAGTTTCGAACGCTGAATGACAACCATTGTTCTTGACAGCTAGACTGCGACTGTAAGTGAGACCCCTCCACCGATAGCTTCATTAAATATTAATTTATCGAAAGCAAGCCTTAGACTGTGGCTCTTGACTTCATAGATCCATGTCTATAACGAGTGAAAGCAAAGGAGGCAAGAGCTCCTTGTCTGAGGGGAACAATCTCAGGTTTTCTTTCTGGAAAAGGTGGGAGATGATACAAGGCTGTTCTCACCTGCTACAGGTTAGCTTGTTGAAATTACGTACACCAGCATACAAAGGAGCAACGTTTTTTTTTTTTTTTTTTTTTTTTTTACAGGTGCTCTTCAGTGGGTCCTTCTGGGAACTGGCGGGGGGCCTGAACAAACTGACTCTGTGACTTTTTTGGGTCATGCCACTCTTTTTATCCGGTCACCTTGGCTGTCAGGTCCTAGTAGCAAAGGCTCTCATTAACCTAACTCCCTATCCACATCTCTATGTCTTAACCAATACATTTCACATTTCCACGGTAACACTATTGTGGAAAATAATAAATACAAGTATATGTTGATTTAGTTCATTTCCAGGCCCCTTACCTGATAGTATTGATTTTCCTATTCATGCTAGTTTCTCCAAGTTACATTTTATCATGCATCACTCTCTCACTAAATGCTTAATTCATTACTCTAAATATATCTTTTTTTTTTATTTTTTGGTTTTTTGATGTAGCCTTGGCTGTCCTAGACTCACTTTGTAGACCAGGCTGGCCTTGAACTCACAGAGATCTTAACTGAAGCATCCTACAGGATTCTTTCAAATTAGTATTGCTTTGCTGTTTCTTATATCCTAATAAAAGTTAACTAATTGGTTTCTGTCGTCTTTATGGGAAGGATTTGAATAGAAGGCAATTAAGATTTATTTCTCCTAATAATCCTCTATAAAATACTTGGGAATAATATAGAAGTGCCTTTTGTTAAGATGTATGGTTTACACGAATAATTGAATGAGAGTAGCATGATTTTGTGAACATGCATATTGTACTAGTCACCTTAAGCTACCTAACAAACCTGTCTAAGCTGAGTAGCTTTAACAACTGATGACTCCTTGAGTTTTGTGAGGACTCCTTTAAGTGAGGACTCTGATGAGAGCCCTCTGCCTGGCCTGCAAATGGCTGCTCTCTCTCATTAACTAACATTAGCAGAAGACACCAAATTTCTACTATTAAGGGAAACTAAGTCTAAGACATAACATATTTTTGAGATGAAAGAAAAAAAAAACAAGAAAAGAAGGAAGAAAATGTCCATCCTCACATTTTTCTAATTTTATGCTGCTCACACGATCTTTAAAGGCAATGGCACATGCTTGTTCATGTGGAAGCCGGATGGCTGGCTGAGCATCAGCGTATAGTAGACTGTTCAACTCTGCCACTTAGAAGACTAATCAGAAGATATATTCTCCCTGTCATTTAATATCCTGATTAGCTGTTGGGCTTCTGTGTCTGAAATGGTGTATAGAGAAGTTCATTATTAACCTAAATGGAAGATTTCTGGTTTCCAAGTCTGTTAATAAAGCACATCTTTTGCTTTCAATCCTGCTTGACTTGTTTTTTTTTTTCTTCTTCTTCTTCACATTTTTATTAATGAACTGTGATTTTTGTCTAATAATGAATAAACCCACAAGCCATCTGGAAGTTGTCTCTTGGCTCATTACTATGGGTCACTCTAGAAGTCTCCTCAGGTGACACTTAAAATGTTGCATGCAGAGAAAATCACTTTGTGTTATGGAGATAGGAAGTTTGAGAAATAAGACTTTTCACACTTCTTTATACTCAGTAGCTAGACTGAAAATATGCCCAGACAAATCATAAAGGAAACCTTAATTCTTCTTTTATGGCTGTACATTATGAAGTTCTATATATGTGAAATATGTGCATATGCATTTTTATAATAGCTAAGAGAATAAGGTTTGCAAGATGACTCAGACTTCTAGCACATTTGCCATTTCTTAATTATTAATGGTGCGACTCCATATTACTACAGATTTGCAAAGCCTTGTCAATATTTCATGAGGACTAGGAATTGGAAGTTTACAGTGACACGCAGGCATTTTTTTAAGGGATGGATTTGTACCCCCAGAGACCTAATCATCATAGATATAGATCATTAATTTATTTCTATAAATTCCTCTATGTATTTCAGTTTGGGTTCAGAACCTACACTTGTAATAATTTGGTGTCTCCTGTGTATAACATCTCTTCCTAGGGAAAAAAAAATCGCAATTAGTATTCTAAATGGTACTCTGTCATTCTGTTGTCAGTTGACAGTAAGTTTGCTGTGGCTAGGGTATTGTATAAAAATATTTTGGAATAAATCTTAGTGGTAAGACAGAATCCAGAATTCACAATGCACAAACAAGATGTATTAAACTTATAATTTCGTGTAAAGAAGCTAAGCCATAATTCTGCTGTGCAGGCAGGAGATAGATCATAATCTACACAGACGAAAGCAGTCTGCAAAGCATGTTATGTAATTGACTTGTTTGCACGCTCTTCAGATTGAAATAAAGTTTTGTATCATTGTATTATTAAGAAAGAATGATCATTACTTACGAGATGAAAGTCAGATGAGAGAATGTTCATTTGACTCTGGTTTTATGAGAACTGAAAAGCAGTTTTGATACTCCAGAGAAAATGATCTTGGGTGTTTTTCTAAACTGTGGCTTGATGTGTAGAAACAACACAATAACTTCCTGAACCCTATGATACTTGTCCACATATTTTACCTTGGAAATTATGAGGGGGGGGGAAAACCAAAAATCGAAAGTAAGCGTAGTTACATGGCATGTTGCTATTTTACTTTGACCACTATTGTATACTATTTCCAAATAGATATTCACATATGTACCCAAGCACGCAGAATGTATATCATTACGTAATAAGTACTGGAGACAGTGATTTTGGTGGCATCATTTGCTGCACAAAGAAAGTACTGTAAGGTTTTAGTCTAAGTTGAAGTGGCACATTTATGTCTTTTATGCAGTTGCTCCTGTAAAAAGGTTTGCGTAAAAAGAAAATATCCAATCAAGATCTATGCATGGACTGGACGCAGGCCCCCAACACAGATGTGGCTGATGGTCAGCTCAGACTCCATGGGAGTCCTCTAATAATGGGAGCAGGGGCTTTCTCTGACACGGACGCTGCTGTCAGCTTTTTGGTCACTCCCACCTTGCAGGGCTCCCTTGCCAGGCCACAGGGAAAGAGGTCAGTCTGTGTCCTGATGTAACTTGATGAGCTTTGGTGGATGGGAAGGGGGGGGTCCTCCTCTTTTCTGGGGAATAGGGGAGAGGGATGGGGGAAGGGAGGGAGGTTGGGACTGGGAGAAGAGAAGGGGTGGTGGTATAACCCGGATTTAAAATGAATAAACAGTTTTTAAAAAAGAAAATGTAAATATATAAAAATCATTTTATACATTAAAAAAGGAGAAAATATCCTTAGGTCTTGATGCTAGAAACGATAAATCCTTTGTTCTCCTTCCCCTCCTTCTGCAGACAGGAAACGTCACTGACTCTCTCTGTAAGGACACCATTTTATTCCCTATGTCTCTTTGTAGTGGTCAGAAAACATAACAGGGTGCTTTGTAGATTTCTAATAAAACTAACTTATTTCGAAGTGGCCTAAAAGATTTAGAAAACTCTTTCACCACAGAATGTGGGAGGACAGTCTAATCCTAATCCTAGCTCTGAAACTTCTCTGTAATATTGGCCGTATCTGTGACACTGTGCAGGGGACAGTGGCCGTATCTGTGACACTGTGCAGGGGACAGTGGCCGTATCTGTGACACCGTGCAGGGGGCAGTGGCCATATCTGTGACACTGTGCAGGGGACAGTGGCCATATCTGTGACACTGTGCTGGCGAATGTGAGCTTGACAGAGCCACCTTAATGCTCCTCTCCAGATATGAAAGCAAGGGTTCTATTCTCACATTTTCTACTATAACTTACTTTATTAATCAGGATATATGGAAAAAACTTTGTTCTCGGTCTCGTTTTATTCCACTGTTTCCCCTCTCATCTAAAGTTACTCCCTTAATTTACATTTTACAAAACGTCAATATTCTGATATGTCTGGGCCTTTTGTAAACTGCACCCTGTCACTCATCTACAGCTCAACTTGTGGAGCTGACTAGTTCCACATCAACTTGACACAAGCTAGAGTCATCATAGAGGAAGGAGCTTTAATTAACAAATTGCCTCCATAAAACTTGCCTGTAAGCAGGCCTGTAGGGCATTTTCTTGATTGGTGAGTGATGTGGGAAGGCACAAACTCTTGTGAGTGGTGCCAGCCCTGGGCTTGTTGCTCTAGGCCCTATAAGAAATCAGACTGAGCAAGTCATAAAGAACCAGCCACTCAGCAGCACCCCTCCACTGCCTCTGCCTTAGCTCCTGCCGCCAGGGCCCTGCACAGTGCTTCCTGATCTCCTCACTTCCTTCGTGATGAGCAACAGTGGGAAAGTCTAAAGCAACTTGGTTTTGGCCATGGTGACACCAGCTGGGAAACCTCCATCATGTCCTGCTTCCCTGAAGTAGTCCTACTATGTGTCCATGCTTAATCACATTAATATACTTCACTGTGAAAAAAAAAAACCTGAACATTTCTGCTTACATTGAATGTTTGCTTCTCAGATCTTTTAAAACACAGGGGGTGGAGAAGTTATTTCAGGATTATAAGTAGAGGGAAAAACAGTAACATGTTTTTTTTTTTTTTTCTGAATGGAGTCCCACTGGCAAGAGACTACACTGGATTGGGTTTCCCATGTGGAACCTGCCAGCGCTGTAACTGGAGTCAGACTCTAATCCAGGTTATAGCTACAGAACAGCACCAGCTTCTGCATGGTTTCTTCCGGCGGAATATTTGTGCCCTTAACAGGATGGTTCCAAAGGCAGTAACATAGGGTACCAACTGGATTACATCTTTTCTTGTTTTTTGTTTGGTGTATGTGTGTGTGTGTGTGTGTGTGTGTGTGTGTGTGTGTGTGAGAGAGAGAGAGAGAGAGAGAGAGAGAGAGAGAGAGAGAGAGAGACAGAGAGAGAGACAGAGAGAGAGACAGAGAGAGAGACAGAGAGAGAGACAGAGAAAGAGAAAGAGACAGACAGAGACAGAGACAGAGACAGAGACAGAGAGAAAGAAGAAGAAGAAGAAGAAGAAGAAGAAGAAGAAGAAGAAGAAGAAGAAGAAGAAGAAGAAAAAGTAGAAGAAGGAGAAGAAGGAGGAGGAGGAGGAGGAGGAGAGGTGGAGGGAGGGAGAGATTTTAGACATCTTCCTCTCATTTCTTGGCCGAGTCTGAAGGGGCATTTTGTTTAAAATCAAGGAGGAGGAGGCTATTTCTGGGAAGGCAGACAAGTCTCAAAATACAGCTCCTAATCCCCCAAAGCCATTCTTTCTCTCCATTCTTCCGGCCCTGGGTAAAGGTTGCCGACCCTCTTGTGCATAGTCCCAAGGTAGGGCATTCTCCTTTCAAGCAGTGGCATCTGTATCTGTACGCCTCCCCGACTGTTCCTTGTTGAGATGACGCAAAGAGCCATTATTGTTCGTTGGGTAGCCCTGCAGAAATGGCCGTGTTCGTTTGCAGCCATCACAGATGAAAGGCGGAGTAACTGCTTTCTGGCCTTTTGCCCCAGACTGTTGGCCTCCTCTTTTGCACCAATTGGCACTTTGAGATGAAGACGACGAAGTCCAAAAGACAGGCTTGTTTCCATCTTTCCTGCAATAGGAGAGAAGGCTACAAGATCTTCAATGGAGGCGACAGTTTGTCTTGAATCTGACAAAGTTAAAGCTGATATGGTAGACAACGGTAGAGTCAAAACAGAGTTATTAACTAAGCTACTCTTTCCAGCCACTGAGCTCAGCCCAGAAAGAGGCTTCAGGCCCTCTGTATGACCCACTGAGCAGGGGCTTCACATCAGATGAGGTGTCTTCTGGGCCCTCTTCCCTTTGGTTCTCACTGAGATGATGACCGGCAGGAGGCTATAGCACGTGTAAAGGGTGGGCGTGTCCCTCTGCATCAGAGATGAATGGCAGGCAGTGTAGCCCTTCAACAGGCTCATCATATATGCTATTCAAGTATAAATGTAGTAAGGTCTGTAATGACAGGCTCATTTCCCTAACTTTTTATGGCAGACTTCCAGAAGGATGAGCCTATCGGTCAGGTCATCCATCTTATACCTGTTGCATTGATGGCACTCAAATAGTGAGATACCTTTGCTTAGTACGTTTCTTGTGTACTAAAGTGTATCAGTCATCATGTTCATGAAAGCCAATTCCAGCTTATAGTACATTTCCTGTGTCCTAAAGTGTACCAGCCATCATGTTCATGAAAGCCAATTCCACAGGTTCTGGTGGGGATTACTCATCCATTGAATGGGTAAATTTGCAATGGCTTTGCTTCTTATGAATGCCTCACGATTTCATTCATTGTTGGTATAAATTTAAGGTTGACAGTCAATAAGCTGCTGAGCATGCCCTGGAGGTCTTCTGTAAAAGTGGTTTATAGACTTCAGTCCTGTATCCTAAGACCTGTGGTTCTCTGAACAAGAGAAACGAGGCACAGTGGTGTGGCCTGCAATCTTCTCATTTTAAATAGATTTGTAGTCGCAAGAAAACAAATGCTACCTTATAAAATGAAAGAATAATAAAGTTTGGGTTCTTAGGTCCCTCGGTGAGCCGCTTCCTAAACTTGCCTTAAGATGGCTGATAGTGATGGAAGAGTCTCTGAAACCGTAAAGTACAGGAAGCCACCCAATGTTCACATGCCCTTTTTGGGACACTCCCATTGCAAGCTTATGAAAAGCTTTGGGACACCACATTGGTAAGACCCACAGTGCCTGACAAGCTTTTCCCTAATGGTGACTTTTGTACCAAGGCCAAAGTTTATCATTTTAGTTGTACAAATCTATGATGGCACTACCTGGCTTTTAAGTCTAGATGAGCTATGCCAGGGCGTGCAAGATGCCCAGGTTGCCTCAGATTTGCTGGAAAATATCCCTGGGTCACTCACTTCCCCATATAGATGAGACACAGCACCTCTTCTTGCTCTGCTAGCTCTATGATGAGGTAGATTCTCGATCCACTCAATGACATGATGCCCACTTCTGATCTAACTGGTTGGCACTTGCATTTCTTTTTTATGATAACCTTGACAGTCACTGGGGAATCTGTCAGATGGTGTTGGCCTAGCTTTGACATGAATTGCATCCATGGTTTAGTGTCTTCTGTATCTTGTATTTAGACTGGTGGTTCTCTGAACAAGAGAAACTAGGTACAGTGGTATGGCCTGGTATCGTCTCCTCGTTTTAAATCGACTTGTAGTTAGCAACAAAGCAAATGTTCCCTTATAAAATAAAAGAATAGTAAGAAAGGAAAGTAAAAATCCAAGGTAAAAAATAGTCCCAAACACTACACGACTGGTCAACAGTATCTGTGTCTGAGTCTTGTGTTTCAAAAATAATTTGAAATAAGATATAAAAAGTATTTTATATAGATAAAAGCATACTTACCCACTGTGACACAGAGTGAAGAGGAAAATTGATTTCTCACCCATGCCAGGGCTCATCTTTTATGCCTGAGAATAATCATTTACAGGACCTTCAGCAACTATCTGAAACCAGTGGGGACTGATCATTAAAATGTCTACTATGTTCCAAATTTACCCAGGCCAAGAAGAACTCAGCCCTATGTTTAGCCGTGTGCATGTCTGAAGTGTAGTATTTTGTCCATTTTACTTTGACCTCTGTAAATACTCATAAATTGTGGATGGGGATGTTATTCAGTGGTAGAGATTACCTACCAGCTACAAGCCCTAGATTCAATCTTCAGTACCACAAACACATAAGATTGTATATGCTTAAAAGTGATTGTCTGTGTGTGTAGATGGGAAATATATATTCTAATATAAGCTTACATTCTGGCGATTTCCTTCCTATTATAATGAATATATGCAGGCCGCATGTCAATGCGGTTTTGAAATTTTCACTCAAATAATTTTCCCATTATCAGATATGTTTCTTCTTAACAGTTCCTAAGGATAACTTGTTCCTCATTACACTTTCCAGAGTCACCAATATATATATTGTAACCACGCCTTATAAGGTCGGTAACACGTTCTTTGTGTTGGTGTGTGGTACTCCAGATCCTACCAGGAAGCTGAGTCGGGAAGTGTAACTTCAACAGACTAATTCAAGTGGCAGAGAACTCTGGTCATGTTGGGTTTGACTCCCGGGCACCCAAAGGACCCAATACACACATGTGCTTGCTTGATATCACTGAAAACATGAGCAAACAGGCTTGCTGTGGAGCACCTCTGGAGAGCTCACAGCTTTGCACCCAGGCTGTGTCCTCCTGTCCTGGCTGACCTGTTGCTGAGGCCTAGGCTTGAAATGTGTGCTCTGCCTGATTTCCTTGTTAGCAGCTGGGGCCTGGTAGAAGAAGGGACATCTGTGATTCAGAAATGCTATGTCTCACAAGTAACACAAAGAATAAGAGCAAAGGTAGGAAGAAGCTTCCAGGAGTCCTTTTAAAACATTCTGCTAAAAGTTGGAAATGAGTCCAGTCATTGTACACATTTGAAACTGCATTCATTTTTTAATACTCAGAAGTCAAACTGTACAACACAAATAAGTTCATCAAAAAATGTTTTTAGACAGTGCCATATTTAATTTCTTCCAAAAATAACAGATTGTGAAGATACATTAAAGATACCCTTTGAGAATATCAAAGGTAAAAGGAATCAAGTCCTTATTGAGATTTTCATGCTTTTTTTTCCAGCATGGCATCTTTGAAAAAATAAAAAAGAAAAGAAAAGGCATCAATTTATGGATAAAAGGACTGCCTAAAATCCACGTTGGAGCTTGAGACTGGTTAGTTATGGAAACAAAAGGAACAGAAATATGACATCATTTTATCAACTTTTACTCTACTCCTCAGAACACACTGATCAAGACGATCAAGACCCAACCAACTTCCTCTCTCATGGACTGGACTTGCTGCTGGGACTGTCAGCAACACCACAATGCCTCCAGTGCAGAATGTGGCAGGCTAAAAAATCTACACCAGGAAAACTTTAAAAAAATAGACTTTTAACAGAAGAGTCTGCAGTGATTGCTACGGAGACTGCTATAAACACTCCGGCAGGAATGAGGAGACTGGGAAGTAAGCACCAGCTGAACAGGTTTTAGACACTGCATATAGCACAGCTACCAGGGTTGGGCTGAGGGTGCCTAAGCTATCTCAAACATACAGAAGAGTCATGTAGCACCACTAGAAAACTCAATCAGAAGTGGACCTGGGAAGCTGTAAGAGATGAACAGGTTAAGAAGATGACTACTGCTGGTGAAGAGCAACCGAGTATAGCATCAACTACGAATAGGGTGACACAGCAGAGCATAAATTAAGGCAGAAGATCATAGATTGATGCAGCTCAGTCCTTATCAGAAAAGGTTCTTTCTCCAGTGTTTTATAGCCAATTAAGACACCAAGTGCAGAGAATAAGTGTCTGTGCGGTGCTCAGCCATAAATGGAACATCTATATCATACCTCTTCTCCCTGCAGGCTCAGGGAACATCACGGAAGAGTAGGGTGGAAAGACTGTAAGAGCCAGAAGTGGGGAGGATAGCTGAGAAGCAGTGTCATATGCACATGACCATATTTTGGACTTACAAACTCACAGCAGTTGTGGTTTCCTGAGCAAGATTTACCCAGTCAGCATCTAGTGAGACAGGGGCTCAGGAGGCCAGGCTCGTATCTGAGGAGCTGTTGCTACTGGATGTGATGTCAATATTACTCAAGAATGTGGCACACTGGTAGGTTGACTATGCCCCAGTCGATGGCCCTACCCTGTGTACATGCAATCAGCATTAGTAAGACTCAATGGTTTATTGAAACACAAGAACATACACGCACAGGCACATGCACACGTGCACATGTGCACACTCCACCCCACCCCACACGCGTGCAGAAAATGAAAAAAAGTCATGTGTGTCTGTCTGTAGAGAGCCCGGAATGGCTACAGGAAACAAGTGGAAGCTGAATTTTATAAAAAATACATTGTGTTTACTGTCAGTAGTGTTGACTGTGTAATTTATACTAGGCTGCTTTTGTGGCAACTTAGGGTTGTTTTTGTTTTACTATTGATATTGTGGGTTTGCTTTATTTTTGTGTTTTTGTTCGGTTTATCACTTCTTTTATACTGTAAGATTTATTTTTCTGTATTTTTATTAAATATTTGTGGTTTGCAATTTAGCAGTACGTTTTCTTTTTTCTTTGTCACTCGTTTAATTTTTTTAAATTGAAATTAGATACTTCTCTAAAGCAATATATCCCAACTATAGTTTTCTCTCCTTCCACCTCTCCCAGGTCTCCCCAACCTCCCCTCTCTC
>OU015747.1:2834052-2871154 GCA_907169655.1 Acomys percivali | reverse complement strand
CCTCTCTCCCGGATGCACTCCCCTCTCTCCCGGATGCACTCCCCTACTGCCTCTCTTCAGAAAAGAGCAGGCCTTCGAGAGACAACAACTAAACACAACAACAACAAAGTAGAAGCCCTCACGCCAAGGCTGGATTCGGCAAGCCAAGAGGAGGAAAAGAATCCTAAGAACAAGGAAGTCAAGGACACAGTGGTTCCTACAGTTAGGAATCCCAGAAAAAAACATAAAGCTAACAGCCATAGTCCTACAGGCCCCTCATTTGCCATCCCAGTCTCTCTGAGCCCACAGGAGCACTTCTGAGTTGAGTGAGCCATGGTCTCTGGGTATCTTACCTCCTCTATGACTCCTAAAATTTCTCTTCCATGTCTTCAGTCAGATTCCCAGAACCATAAGGGAGAGACCTGTTGGAGACCTCCAGTTCAGACTCCGCATAATGTCTGCCTTTGTGTTTCTTCATTTCTCGCACTTTGTGATGGAGGAAGCCTTGTCAATGGCAACTTGATAAGGCATGATAATATTAGTATTTAAGAATATCATTAAATAATCATCTCATTCCCTCCTCCACCCCACTTCTCTTGGCTATCAGTCTCCCATTCCTGCTCATCCAAGCAATGCAGGGCATGGACTCCCTCCTGTGGCTTAGGAACCAGGTGAAATCAGACGTTGGTTGACCACTCCCACAAGTCCTTTGGGACCATTGCCACAGGACATCTTGTAAGTAGGACAGATTGAAGGTGGGGGACTTTGTGGCTAGATTGGTGTCCAGTTTCTTTTTGCATTTCCTGTAGAGCTCCTTCCCACATTAAGGATAACATAGGGGTGAATGTTCCAGGCAGGACCTCTCTATGCCCAACGAGCTGTGTGGATAATGTCCAAGGCCATGGGTTCTGCAGTCTGTTTGCACAGAGTAATTCTTTGCCCTGTCATCAGCCTGAGTTGCTTGGGTATCTCCACTGGATGCCCCCAGCCAACAACTCAACAGAATATAACCCAGTTCCTCTTCTGGGAACCTTGCCTGGCTACAAGAGATGGCAAATTCAGACTCTATGTGCCCCATTACTTGGAGCCCTTGCTAGAATCACCCTTCTAGATTCCAGGATGTTTCTGTTGCACTAGGTTTCCACACCACTCCCAAAGCCTTCCCAATTCCAAGCATCTCTTTTCGCACTCTTTCCTCCATTCCTACCCTCCCCTCACCCACCATCTGGTCCTGCTTGCTCCTTCACCACTCATCCCCAGTTCACCTGAAAAGTCTATTTCCCCTTCATAGGGATGTCTACCCCTTCCTCCACCAGAGCCCTCCTCCTCTTTACTTAGCCTCTCTGGGTCTACAGATTGCAGCGTCATCATAGTTTACTTAATAGTTACTAATAAGTGAATATATATATATATATATATATATATATATATATATATATATGTGTGTGTGTGTACATACATACATACATACACACACACACACACACACATATATCTTTCTGGGTCTGGGATACTTCACTTAGGGTGATATTTTCTAGTTGCATCCATTTACCTGGAAATGTAACACATTTTCTTTATCCAGTCTTTGGGTGAGAGACATTTACGTTTCCAATTTCTGGCTACATTGAATAAAGCTGCAATGAACATAGTTGAGCAAGTGCACTTGTGGTATAATAGAGTATCCTTTGGGTATACTCCCAAGAATGGCATAACAACCAATTTTCAATTGAGGCAGATCAATTCCCAATTTTGTGAGGAGCCTCCATATTGAATTCCATAGTGGCTGTACATTGTACTCCTGCCAGCACGGAGAAGAGTTTCCCTTGCTCCGCATACTCGTTATCACGAGCCTTCACTTGTGTTGTTCATCTTAGACATCCTTACAGGTTTACTAAGCAATCTTGAAGTACTTTTGATTTGCATTTCTCTGATTGCTAAGGGTATTGAATGTTTGCTTATGTGTTTCTCAGCCACATGAGATTCCTCTATTGAGAATTCTCTGTTTAGATCTGTACCCCAATTTTAAATTGGATTAGTCTGGTTTTTGTTGTCTAGCTTCTTGAGTTCTTTAAATATTTTGGATATTATTCATCTACTGGATGTGGAGTTGGTGAAAATATTTTCTTATTCCCTAGGCTGATGCTTTGTCCAAGTGATGAGTATCCTTTCCTTACAGAAACTTTTCTGTTTCATGAGGTCCAATTTGTTAATTGTTGATCTTAGTGCTGCTCTCTTCAGAAGATTGTCTCCTGTACCAATGTGTTTAAAGTTATCCCTCACTTTTTCTTCTATCAGTTTTAATGTGTCTGGCTTTATGTTGAGGTCTTTGGACCACTCGAACTTGAGCTTTGTGCAGGGAGATAAATATGGATCTATTTGCATTCAACATGGTGACATCCAATTTTATCAGCACCAGGAGGCTGTGGCACTAAAATTGAGAGTTTGTGTGGCCTGGAATATTTAAAGACAGTTTGTCTTTTATTAAAATGGAAATTAAGGTAAAGAAATATATGTGGAATTCTGTGAAAGGCATTTCTAGTTTGAAATACAGAAAAACCTTTAATTTTTTTTTTAACAGATTGAAGTTTTTTTTTTTTTAAAGTTGTTTAGCTTTTGGAGAAAAATCAAGTTACAAACATAAATACTCATAAGGTATTGTGCAGTCCAGTTGGGTAAAACAGATTGATTTTTATCTGTAAATTGTTGTAGACTGAGAAAAGCAGCTGGTTTCTGTTGCTAGAAATGAGAGCACAGTGCATTAGGCTGAATAAATGTGTTGCCTGGTAAGCTTGCAGGGTGCTAAATTACGTTCAATTGGTGAGTAGTTTAATGATTTTTCTCTTCTAAGATGTGAACAATTGAGTGTGTCTCAAATGGTCTGTTTTACTGAGTCAAATTTGTAGGCAGAAAGCTTACAAGCCTCACAAAAAGATAAGAGAAGTCATAAAAGTGATGAGGCAAAGCAGATATTCAAATGGCAAAAGTGATCTAATTTATCTGTGGGCATTTAACTGAAATTAATTCTTAAATGATTGATCATATTCTGTGACAGCAACTATAACTTCCTCTATGCATGAGTTAGAGTCATTCATTATAAGAATTATAAAGATGATCAATGACTTGGCTTTCTGACAAGTCAATTCACAAAACCATTAAAATTCCTTGTGCCATTCTTTAAACACGTACCCACAAACACATCAGACACCAAAATTGTGATGCATGATCCAGATGTGCGTTTTAATATGACTCCATGCAGTGTTTGTTCTTAGGAAGCCTTAGATTTTAAGGTCAATTAGCTGTGGGGACATGAAAATGTACAGAGCAGAAAAGTAGAGATACAAGACACATAACATCAATTACTGATCAAAGTTGACTGAATGTGTAAAACATCTGGCATCAGGGAAGTGTTGAGAATGTACAGTCAACAATTAAACTCTTAGCTTACCTATCGGGAATATAATTTAGTTGGGAAACCAGTAAATACTTCATTAAATTAGTGTCATGTGGTGAAAATATACATATGCATGTTAAGGATTCATTCTGTATGTCACATGGGAGGCAGACTCTCTTAATTACAAGACACAAAATTTAAACAATTTTTAAATAATAATTGTAAGTCTGTGGTTTCAGATAGTAAAATAATTAATGAAAACAAATATAATATAACTTATAGAAAGACATTTGAAAAATATCAGAAGGGAGACATTTATAACAATTATGAATTTAGAGAAGGCTTTTTTGTGACTCAGTGCTATGCCATATCAACACGGTGAATAAGAAAGAGATAGTGGGTCATTCTAGACAGAAGAAAGAGCAAATATAATCTGTGTTGGTTATTTGAACTGTGGTTTACCTCAGTAGAATATTTAGAGGCACAAAGGTATCTGGGATGTATATATTCCATACTTACATATACATATACATACACATATGCATATATTTATACACACACACACATATATACATGTACATTAACATTAAGAGTAAAATTAACTTGAATTAAAAAATATTTATCCTAGCCTCCTGCCTCCTTTCCTCTTAGTCCTTCCCTCATACCCCACCTCTGCTCACAACCCCTCTCCTCCTTCTCAGAGAATGTGAGGCCATTAAGTGATACCAACCCATCCTGGCACCTCAGGTCACAGGGAACTAAGCAAAACTTCTCTCATTGAGGCCAGACAAGGAAGCCTAGATAGGAGAAATGGATTTAAAGGCAGGCAATATAGTCAGAGGCAGCCTCTACGCCCAATGTTAGGGTGCCCATGTGATGACCATGCTGCACATCTGCTAAAATTGGTGGTTCAGTCTCTGTGAGCCTTCATGGGCCCAGGTTAAATGACTGTGTAGGTCTTCATTTAGTGTCCTTGACCCTTCCAGCTCCCTCAGCCCTTTTTTCCCATTCTTGTACAAAACTCCCCTGAGCTAAGTCTATTGTTTGGCTGTGGGTCTCTGCCATCTGTTTCTTTCAGCTGCTGGATGAAAAGCTCTCAGAAGACAGTTATGCTGGGTTCCTGTCTGCAGGCATAGGAGAGTATCATTAACGGTCTCAGAGGTTGGCTCTCTCCCATGTGGTCATCTCAAGTTGGGCTAGTCATTGGTTGGCCATGCCCTTAATCTCTCCTCCACTTTTATCCCTACACTTCTTGTAGGCAAGATAAATTTTGGGTTTAACGATAATAGGTTGGTTAGCACCATTCTCCCTCCACTGGAAGTCCTACCTGGCTATAGAAGGTAGCAACGCCAAGCTCTAAATCACCCACTCTTATGGGTCTCAGCTATGGATAGCCCCATATAGTCCTAGGAGCTTCCCTTATCCCGGGACTGCTCCCTCACTGATTTCCATTCTCTCTTCCAGTCCTCTCCCTCACATCTCCCAACCCCCATCTCACCCCACCATACTTTGTCCACACCTGATCCCTAACTCCAGTACCACCTTGAATCCGCTCTCCCACAGAGCTCCCTCTCTTGATCAATTTTAGATGTCTATTTCCTCTTCTGCGTGAGATTCAAGCATCCTCCCTTGGGCCTTCCTTGGCTGCTTTAGGTCTGTGGGTTGTAGCATGGCTATCCTGTACATTATGGCTAATGCCCAGTAATAAGTGAGCACATACCACTTTTTAATCTGTGTTACCTCACTCAGAATGATCTTTTCCTGTTCCATCCATTTGCCTGCAAATTCTATGATTTCCTTGTTTTTAGTAGCTGAGTAGTATTTCGTTGTATAAATCACCACATTTCCTTTATCCATTATTTGGTTGAGGGACATCTGGGTTGTTTTTAGTTTCTGATTATTACAAATAAAGCTGCTATGAACATCGTTGAGCAAGTGTCTTTGTGGTATGGTTGAACATCTTTGGGTATATGCACAGGAGTGGTGTAGCTGGGTTCTGAGGTAGATCTATTCCCAATTTTCTTGGAAACCTACAGATTTCCAAAGCAGTTGTGCAAGTTTGCACTCACACCAGCCATGGAGGAGTATTCTCTTTGCTCCACACATCCACATGTGCTGCCACTTGAGCTTTTAATCTTAGTCATTCTGATAGAGAATATGTTATCTTGGACATTTTGATTTGCATTTCCCTGATGACCAAGTACCTTGAGCATTTCTCTTTAAAAATATTTATTCACTTTATATCTGGATTGTAGCCACCTCCCTCATCTTCTCCTGGTCTCACCCTTCATCCCCTTCCCCCCTCCCCTAATCATCAGAAAGGGAGAGCCTTCTTCTCATACCATCTGACCCCAGCCTATCAAGTCTCATATGGACTGCCTGCATCCTCTTCCTCTGTGGCTTGGCGAGGCTGTCCTGCCTTGCCAAGGGGAGGTGATCAATGAATGTACAATAGACTCCATGTTCCAGGAATCCTCTACCACATATTAAGGGACACAAATGGAGACTGTGCTGCCTATTGACCACATCGGAGCAGGAGGTCTAGGTCCTCTTCAAGGACCAAGGGTATTTTCCATTTTCTCTTCCAATATATTTAATGGATCTAGTTTTGTTAGGTCTTTGATCCACTTGGACTTGAGTTTTGTGCTGGGTGATAAATATGGGTCTGTTTGCATTCATCTGCATGCAGACAGACAGTTAGACCAGCACCATTTGTTGGACAATGCCTTCTTTTTTCCATTGTGTATTTTTAGCTTCATGGTCAAAACTCAAGTGTCCTTAACAGTGTGAGTCTATTTCTGGGTCTTGCATTTGATTCTATTGATCAATCTGTTTGTTTCTGTGCTGATACCCTGAAGTTTTATTTACACCCTATATTTCACTTACAGTCCCTCCCTCCCATAGTGAGCCCCCACCCTCACCTTCTCACCCATGTAACCCCGAGTTCCCTTCTTTTTCATCTCATATAAACCTCTGAGTCCAGCTTGTGTTCTGCTACTTTTGGAGGTGGGGTCCTGGAGTGTAGTCAGCCTCCCAGGGGTTGTATCATCAAAGAAATCTGACACCCCTTAACCAGGGGCTCACCAAATGCCGTTAGATCCTTAGCTAGCAGATTTTGTGTTTCATTTCTATTATTGTAACCATGTTTTTATTGCTAGATTCGTAAAGTCACACAAACGAAGCTGGTATCATCTGTCTTTCTTTCCATGAGAGTTGAGAATTCTTACACTCTTTGCTATGGTGAGAAGTAATTGTTTTCAATACAGCTAACAGTTACTGTTATATCTTTAAAAAGTTGAAGCATTGTGGTGTGTACATAAATATTTTAGCAATGAACTAATCAGATAAAAAATTATCACGGTTAAAAATGATAATACATTTTATATTTTATAAGAAATACATGTGCTGGCAGACATGGCCTACAGTAGCAGCTTTAACTGTGTTCTGTGCTGAACACATCTGGCTTCCTGGGTCTACTTTTCACCTTCTCTTGCTCTGTGTCCTGGAGTGGAAGACCGCTACGGTTGTATTACACTGTCATTCATAGATCCTCTTGCTCTCTGCCTTCTACTCGGGTCACGTGAAACGTTGGGACATGCAGGAGCTCTAGTGGTGTGTGTGTGTGCTGGGACTGCTTTGTGGGGAACAGTCCTTACAGTCATAATTTCTTCCTATATCACAGTGGCTTAGGGATACTCTACCACCAACAATCGTAAGGTATATTTTCTTCATTATTATTCATGACCCCCTTTTATGATTTGGATTTGCAATAGCTTTCCTGATACTGAATTATTTTAAGTTGATTTCCCAATTCTCTACGGAGAGCTTTTAAAATAAACTTTTGACTACCCTCTCTTCAAATCATCCAGTATTTTGCTAAGAAATGATGAAGTTTCTTTTCGGGCATTCATGAATATTCAATTCATTGACCAAATTATTAAAAAAAAAAAAAAGCACTGTACGAGACATTGGTGATGAATCGACAAGAAAGAAAGATATGTTCTTCCCCTGTGGGAATTTATGTTCAGCTGAAAAGACAGATATTAAGCAACTTCCTAACTTACTGGAGCATTAGTTACTCACACGCATTTATGGTAATTGCTAAGTAATTTCAGGCACATGTAAAAAAAAAGATCTGAGAAGTAACTGGGAAGGAAGATGACTGTTATTTTATTTTTAAGCCTTCAAAATAAAGCCTATAGATGAAATTTAGTTATTTAATTAAGTGTAAAGCACAAAAGAAGAAAGTATGAAAGCAGAAGATTTTATGTCTACTGTTGTATTTGAGTTCAGTATGAATCTGATGTTTTCTGAGCACAGAAGGAGTGCAGTGACCATGAGGCTTTGAGTTAGGGATATAATAGCTAAGGTCTTTTGATCTTGGCATAGCTTTTCAGATGTACATATTGGGCATTTGGGACATGACCCGAAGAAAATGAAAATAACTGATCCTCATATTACAGTAAAATACATGCTGACAGTCATACCGAATTTGTTCAGTGAAATGCCAATGTGTAAATTAGGGATGATTGTTTGGAATTCAGCATCAGTACACAAGAGGTGATCCCAGATTGCATGCCATAAAAAAGAATTGACTGAGTATGTCACTGGTTCTCACACATCACCTCTGGGTAGCAGATGCTGAGATGGTGCTAAAAGCTTGAAAATTTATGAAACATTTAAAATGGATGAGAGGAATCAGAATTGGGTGAAGAAAGCCTCCAGGTCATAACACACAGAAGATATCTGTGGAAGGAAATGGAAAGGAAGTGGAGTCAGCCAGCACAATCCTCCGCCAGCAAAACCACTCAGAAAGTCTTGGTGAAAGCAACAGGAGCATCTGCAGCCCCAGCTCTCTATTAGAGCAACCGCACACCGGACCACTATACTCAGGCACTGGATGAAGACAGTCTCCTTGATTCCCCTGCTCCCTGGAAGTGTGCAATTGGGTGGGAGAGATGAGGTAACATCTTACAAGTGCTATAATCAGAGGCTGCTAACTGCCTGCCTTCTGGAGTCACGGCCTCTTTATCTTCTTAAAGAGATAGTAGGTGGCAGCACCATATGTCCAGTGTTCCCGCAAGTTATAAAATATTTGATTTGAAGAGTTACACTAGGTTACAGAAAGTATCAAAGATTGCTATATTATGAACTACTGAAGTATGCTAATAAAGAGATAAACTACATATTTACCCAACATATTTTCATCTACATATATGCAAAAGGCTTTTACTTAATTGTTAACTGTACCATGTAAGGTACCACCATTCTGTAGTTGTTTTTTTTTTTGGGGGGGGGGGTTGTTTTTTTTTTTTGAGACAGGGTCTCTATTATGTAGCCTTGGCCATCCTGGACTTGCTTTGTAAACCAGGCTGGCCTCGAACTCACAGCGATCCGCCTGCCTCTGCCTCCCGAGTGCTGGGATTAAAGGCATGCGCCACAACCGCCTGGCTACCATTCTGTAGTTGTACAGAGGTCCAATGCACAGACGTTTGATGAGTGAGGTTGTCAGCTGTATGAATGTTTAAGTCTCCTCAATATTGGGGGATTGATTCAGATACACAAAACATGTATTCCCTGTCTGCTATGGCAGATGAGACCATCTTCTCTGTCTTTTGGATCTTATATAGACCCTGGAGCAGTCTAAATGATAGTGTAAGCCACAGTGTGTATCAAGCTAACACTTTAAAATGCAAAAAATTCCCTTCCACTTGTAATCTACAAAAATGCCTTCCGTCGTGGGTTTGCTTTCTGGGCACCACTTACATGTGGTCAATAGTGGTCTGCACAAAATTAATGAAAAATTCCAAAAATAAAGAAACCATGAAGTTTAAAGTTATGCCTGTCTGAGCAGTATGGTGAAACTTCCATCCTTCCCTGCCATCAAGTTGAACCACGCCTGTGCCCAGCAGGACCCAGGGTGTGTGACTATCCACCTGACTCTCTTACTAACCATCGAGTGAGCTCCTGTGGTTTTACATCATTGTGTTCCTAAGTAACTCTTATTTTTACTTATAATACATTCACATGTTACAAATAAGACTAAGCGATATTGGCAAAAGAGGAAGTTTTAAAACTTCTGAGTTAATAATGAAAGAAAAATATTGTGCTGAGGTTGCTAAGTTTTACGGGTAAAACAAGTCTGGAAATTATTGAGAGAAGCAGAGATCCATGTTAGCTTTTCCCTTATTTCACTATTCATGCTTATTAAGTTATAGGTTATGATAATTACGTGTATATAAGAAAATAAACAATGTACACAGAGTTTCTTACTGTAGCTTCAAATTTCTACTGCGCATCTTGGCGTGTGCACCCTGTGGGTAATGAATGTGTGCTGTTATTATAATTCATACTCTATTAATTTAAAACCAAGTCGTTCTTCCGTAGTAGTTATAGACACTATTCCCATATTTGCTACTTTTCTATTGATGTGCTAAAATACCCTGACTAAGGTAGTTTGTAAAAGGAAGCACGTAAAGAGCTGGAGAGATGACTCAGTGGTTAAGAGCACTGACTGCTCTTCCAGAGTACCCACGTTCAACTGTCAGCACGCGCATGGCAGCTCACAACCGACTGTAACTCTAAGATCTGACACCCTCACACAGACAGACATGAAGGCAAAACACTAATGAACACAAAATGAAAATAAAGAAAGCATTTAGTTGGGTTAATTGTTTCAGAGAGTTAGAGTACATGATGGCAGAGAGAAGGAACAGCTGAGAGGTGACGTAATGATCAGAATCATGAGCGAGAACTATGAATGGCCAGCCCTTTAAACTCCAAACAAGGCCATATCTTTTAATCTTTCCCAAACAGTTCTGCCAGCTGGGAGCCAAGTAGTCAAATGTGAGTCCACGGGAGCGTTCTCATCCAAATGTCCTTATTTACTAAGGAAGTATATATATATATCTACATATAATACACATTTTAAGTAATGTCACACTTTCTGCTATTAAAGTTGGTCCTAGGTAGAAATTCCTATGAGAATTGCACGTCCAACTTTTAGGTGTATAACACAGACTGTGTGTCCTTCAGTTTCCACAGTATATCATTATATCATTATCATTCAGCAAATTTCCTTTTAGCAGTGTGTGTGTGTGTGTGTGTGTGTGTGTGTGTGTGTGCCTCTGCGCATATGTGTGTGTATGGTTTTATATGTGGGATATCTCAAGTATGAAAATGCTAATATAATTTTTGTTAAAATTATATACAGACTTTTATTTTCATTTCTCTGCTTCTTAGATGTCATAAGTATACATACTCAGTCTGTTTCTCCCCCGTTTTATTTCATACAGATCTATGTTGATTTGTGTTACAAGGACACTAATTGTCAACTATCATAATATCTTAAGAATATGTTTTATAAATATACCATGGTTTACTGACCTACTCTTCTGTAAATAGAAATGAGGATTTATGACCTTAGAAACAATATATTGAGTTCTCTGCCTCGTATTCTGTCCCTCTGTCCAGCTGCCGTGATGAGCTCCGACAGAGCGGCGGCCATGTGCCTCCTGGAGCCCTGCGGACGCCCATCACCAGGACGGCCGAAATGGTATTACCCATGAAGCTTGGAGTTTTGTTTTTCAAGAAGGGATTATGCTTCAGAAGCAATCGTGGGTGCACTTGTTGGTCTTGACTTGCTTGGGTGGGTACTAACTCGTGTGTAGCAGTTACGGAAGGCAAACAAAGGTCCCGGAGAACGCCGAAGGTGCCAGAACTGCCTCTTCTGTAGTTGCCTTTACAGCCAATGGAGAATGACTTGCCGGCATGCCAGCAAAGCGACAGGCTGTCGCCAACCCAAATAATACGTTCAATGCTGCTAAGCGTCTTACTGGATGTCAGTATGATGACCCTGAAGACACCAAAAACATTCCCTTTAATAGTCTGAAAGTCCCACCAGGTTGTCCCATCAGAACAAAACCTGTTCTAAAAGGTCACAGAGCTGTCTTTGTAAAACCTGCGAGCAGCTCACTGAGCCCTCGTGGGCTTCCATATGGCCTCTGTTCTTGTCTACGGTCCTACAGTGCAGGGATTATAGGTGAGCCACGCCTGTACACAGCGCTCAGCTCTCACACACCATGCGGAGACTCAGAGAGAGCGAAGAAACTCAGGTTGTAGGAAGGATCACTGCTTAGAGATGAGAGTCTCCACTTGGAAAGCAGGGTCCAGAGAAGGTAGGTATATTTTCTCTAAGACTTCAGAAAAGATTTTAGTTTCTGGAAAACTTAGCAGACACTTGGTGTCTGGGTCAGAACTGTTACCTGTTTCACAATGAGGCTTAGACTCAACGCGGCTGACTTAGAGATAATCAAAGCCACCCAGGAGCTCCAGGGATAGCTCAGTTGCTAAAGTAGTAACTACACAAGCATACACACCTGATTTTAATCCCCCAAACCCACGTAAAAAATATTGAAGCATGCTAGCATGCATTTGTCATTCCCGTGCTAGCAAAGCAGAACCAGGTGGAAACCCCGGAGCTCACTGGCCCGCCATGCCAGTGTGCTGAAGCAAAGAGGCATGTGAGAAACCACCTGAAAAATACAACCACCATTTTACCTCTGATTATAATACACACACACACACACACACACACACACACACACACACACACATGCGCGCGCGCGTGCACAGTTAAAGCAAAAATATGTTGAAAAAGAAAGATTTAATTACATAACTTATTTTTGTGCTTTGTAAATATACTTTATATGTATGATATTTTTGTTTTTCTTTAGAAATAGTGAGCACATATCATGTGCTAATCTATGTACCAGAGATGGGGATAAATGCTGGGTAAGGAGACGCAGAAGTTATTCTGATGCGTCGTCCCAATACTTGTCTAGAGAATCAGAGATACAATATACTAACAAAAGTAACTGCTCTGATATGTCTGAAAAATGCATGTAATAGTGCTGTAAAATGTGCTGCAATCTGAAAATTATTAAATAATTTTGTAATTATGGTATTATAGTGTGTTTGAATCATAAGTTAAATTGCCAAACTAATACATAATATACATATTTGAATACTCTTCAGAGGGCATGGCCCCAGTAATAAATGTAACTCACAAATCACTTGGAAAGACAGGGTGACAGATGCCATACTTAGAAGTGAAGGAAAAGGATAGAAAAGGCTACCAGCCTTAGGATAAGGACTGTGACTTCGGAAATCCTTGTGGTTTTGCTGTGTCATTGTAGTGGTGACTGCTTCTCTTCAGTGTGTTTCTATAGTATCTGTCTGCTAGTTTTTCAAGTCAGGGTTTCTCTGTGCACCCTTGGCAGTCCTGGACTCTCACTGGAGACCAGGTTGGCCTCAAACTCACAGAGCTCCCCCTCCCTGAGTGCTCAGCTTAAAGGTGTGCGTCACCATACCTGGCTTGTTTCTGTGGCATTTTATTGTGATCACGTTACTTAGCCTTCTGCCCATTTTCCAGGGTTCATGTGAATGTATGTATTCAAGCAAATGTTCATGTGCTTGGAACCAATTTCATCTCTTGGGTGGATCTCATCTTGATGTAGCAAGAAGGGTCACAGAACCTAACTTTGGGTAATTATCCTAATGTTTCTTCATGTTACAAAGTGAAATGATGCAAGGCAGGTAAATTGGAATTTTCTATTAAATTTTATTCTGTCAAGTTGTGAGTTTTTAATTTTCCTTCTATAATTGCTTATAATTTGGAAGAATACAAAATTACTAAATATTTTATTTTTAGGCATTGTGGTCATTGTTCAAGTGTTGGGTTATAGCATCTGAGCAATAATAGAGAAAACTGAAGTGACATTTTTCCAAAAATGCTTTAGCTACAAGAAATAGTTTACGTTTCTTATTTGACCGTTGACCTATTGTTTGCAAATCCAGGTGTAGGAGTCACATGACAGAGACAAAGAATGACTGCATCATTTATATCG
The DNA here is from genome assembly GCA_907169655.1 of Acomys percivali. Taxonomy (NCBI): domain Eukaryota; kingdom Metazoa; phylum Chordata; class Mammalia; order Rodentia; family Muridae; genus Acomys; species Acomys percivali. Next base: position 2,857,876 of record OU015747.1, on the reverse strand, counting down.
ATCTGCAGTTGATATAAATTGATATACTCAAAGCCAAGTGTAGAGTGATGTATAACCAAGATTTGAAAGCATCATTTGTGATTCTTGTTATTTCCCTATTTCTGAGGAACAAATTACTCTAAAATATAGCAGCTTGAAACAACATACTATTTCTATGTGAAAAATCTGGAAGTTGAGGACATGAGATACAGCTCAGTGGTATAACATTGACTGAGAATTCTTGAAACTCACAGTTTGATTTTCTATCCCATAAAGAGAAAACAAAACAGTATAGTAAGAGCAGAATTTAGTTTCATGGTCATTCATGATGCTCAGTGTGAGAAAATACACTTGAAACTTTATTATTGGTTTATTGGCCAACGTTGAATTTTATATGCTCTATTGACCAGAAACCTACTTTTATATCCCTAGGTACCATTTGCTTAACAGGACATCTATTTGATTCCATTGTAAGGATGATGCACAGCAAGCAAGAAAGTATGTCTAAAGTACAATCCAGGAACTTGGATTTCTATGTACACTGATGGTCATACATAACAAGTCTGGTCTACTGTGGAATGGACCAGTAAAATATGAATCTAAAAGGCAGAGATGTTGGATATAGCTACGAGATTGGCTAATTAATACAAGGTCTATGTTTAACCACATCTGAAACTTTCCTCCATTTCAAGGTTAGAACAATTGCTTTAAGGTTTTTTATTCATATGGTCTTGTGTTATCAATTTTCTCTGGGGTTGAAACATTCCATCCTGCAGAGAAATCTGTTTAAACCAGAATATAAGCAACTCAAAATAACTTCAGGACCCTGAAACTGAGGAAATTTGCTGAGAATTGTCCCTGCCATTGTAAGCAATAAAAACTATTAAGACTCATTCTTAGACAAACAAAATTACAAGGAAGATTCTGAGACCTCACCAGTTGCCCGGGAGAAGAAACCAGCTTCGATGCCTGGAATTGTTAAAGACCAAAGTCACATGGAAAGGACATTCTCCAACTGTTGAACTGACTGAAGGCTGCTCTAGATTTCCAGCTTCTGTGAGCTGTCACCAGTGCTGGGATGAATTTTGGTGATGCAGCTGCCTTTGAGTTATCTCTGCTCCTGTCAGTAAGCTTCCATTCATATTCCTGTACACAATCTCAATAAAACGTTTTGGTTCACCAAGTCATCTTTGGTGGTATTGACTTTGGCCTGTCATGGGCTCCCTCTCTGGAGTGAGCAGCCATGTGTTGTGTTTCCTCTGGAAAAGTTTTGTCTCAAACTTATGGTGACTGTGGGTTTTGGCTGCATCATCAGTTATGTTTTCTGCTTCTAAGACTAAATATTCAACACAAAGTAACCTAAGAGTAGAAAGGTTCATCTTGGCCCATGTAATGGGAAGATGTGGTTATCTCTGTGCCACAGTGTGAGGCATCCCTGGGAAGCAGATAGCAGGGAAGAATGACAGCCATCTCCTTTTCCAACTCCTCTTCTGCCTGGACCTCCAACTCAAGGGATGGCCTCACCATGATCTAGGCAGGTCTCCTCTCTCTACTTGAGCTTCTCTGCAAACATCCTCATAGATTCACCCACAAGTGTGTCTACTTGCTGATTCTCCTCAATTAAACCAACAATGAACACCGAACATTGCAGCTTTATTCTACAAAGCCTAGAACCACAAATTTTGAATTTGGAGGTTGAAAGTAAAGATGATAGAGGAAGGGAAATGGTGAACATGTGCAATTCTTCAAAAGTAACTCTGAGCAACGCATTGGTTCTGATGGTTCAGGAATAGCGCAAAGTTAAAATGAACTCCTGATAATAAGGAGGACTAAGAAATGCATTTTATTTGGGTTATCCCTCCTCAGAATTGAAACACAAGAAATAGAATTAATCCCTGTCAGGTTGCGTTTATTACTTGCGTGGGTATAAAGAACCAAAAATAGTAAGTGCCAGAGAAACACAATTCACACAAATCATACAACATAATGTGACTTCAAGAAGATCCCACAAAAGCATAGAGACTACTCAATATTAACTGATTGTTGAACACTTCAAGTAGGAAAAATGCATGTTTTGTATTGTGATGTAAAAAGACATTTGCCACATAATCACTACAGCCAAACACTGAAAGACTCATTACATTTAGAAAAGCAGAAGTAAAGCTGAAGTTTCTAAGTTCTGTAAAAATGCTAATAACATTGTTTACTCAATTAAATATCAACATCCCAGTATAAAATGTACATATCTTACTTAAATGATAACAATAATGTAATAATAGAGGAAAATATAATGATCCAATTTAATAAACCTATAATTTTAGGTGATTACAGTATAACTTTCTAATACTGTAAAGTTAATTATTCTTTACATAAGGGGCGTCATTACAAACACTTTATATTCTATTTGCATAATAGGATTCTTATTCACATCAGAGTAATTTTATGGACAACGTTTTTTTTTTATTTATGCCCAAACTGAAATTACATTATGAAAAGAAGGCATTGGAAACCATACAGTGGTGAATATTTTATTATTGGAATGTATGCATTTTACTACCACATATTGATAGAGATGATTAAATATAATTATTTATATTATATATTAATAGTAATCGGGAATATTTCATCTTCACAGACAGAGATTGCAATTATGAAGGTTTCAATATCTCATATCTGTCATCACCTTACATCTTCAGTGCCCGTAGAAGCTAATTATTGATAAGGGAAGCAACTGGTACCCTGCCGTGTAGCATTCTGGATGCAGGCCCTGATATTGGCATCCTTGGGTCAGCACTGTTTTCTCTGTAGGGAGAGGAAGCTGGACTCCCTTATCCTTTGGCCTCGGCATGTGTTGCGGTGTCTGAGCAGGCCCAGGCGCTGTGATTCATCTCCCCCTTTAACTGTGACCAATCTCACAGCTCCTCCGTCTGAGGCATCTGAGGCCCTTTTCTCTAAAGTCTGGGCAGCCTTCCAGAATTATTTCAGAAAACAGGGCTGTCTATCTTTCTTCAACCTCAGCTCTCCATCCTTTCTATGCAGGATCTATCTCTCTGGAGTACATTAGCTGCCTAGTCAAGCACAGAGCAGCAGGCTGTCCTGCCCCTTTTCCCTCACTGGATCTTTGTCTGCTCAGCTACTCCTTCCCTGCAGCTCCCGCTGCTGCCGCTTTCTTCCTGTTACCATCTCATTCTTCACTGCTACAGGGAAGCAAGAAATGGCACTTGGGAAATATTTTACTAAGATTAATGTCCCAGGGGACAACCAGGAAGGCAGAGCAGCCTGTTGAGTAGCTATTTCCTCTGGATTGAAACATTACTTCTTGGACACAGACAGAGCTGTGCACAGTGCATGAAGCTCACAATAACGTCCATGACTCGGGAGGCTTAGGAAACATACAGGAGTCATAAGGCCTCCTCCTTTCCTGGTTATACAAACAGGGAACAGTTTCTAAGGAGAAGAACCCCATGAGGTAGCTGGTTCTTTAGTGGTGATGGGAACTCCAGGGATGCAACTTTTGTGAGTCATCATCCATTATGGGATGGCTCTGTGGTGACACAGCTGCTCTTGAGATATTCATGAGCCTGTAAGTAACCTCTCACCTGCTCTCCTGTCGGGAGCCCCAATAAAGTCATTTATTCATCAAGATGGACTAGGTTGCAACTAATTTTTTGATCCATCACTGCATTTTATATCTAAGAAAATAGAAATAGAATCCCATGTAAAAGGGATGTCAAGAGTGTATTTCAGTAGAGTCACAAAGTAAGCCGAACAGCCTGCTTAGATAGCCTGAGTAGCAGTGTTTGTGCCAATTACAACATGTTGACGATCAGTGTTTACGGCAACCACATTCCCGGGGTCTTCATCATCAATCCTTCTGTTAGGTCACGAGGGAGCATGCTCTCCCCTGGACTAAGTACAAAGTGTTACCTTTCAATCTTGATTTCACTGAGGTTTCACATAGCAAAATGTCTGCTACATAATATGAGACAGCCCTGAGCGTGCACCATTAAGAGTCTGAAAAAGTCACCTGCAATCTTCCTGTGGTTTTATCAATGTATCATGGAGCATTTGAATAGCCAGTACTTGCTGCTGGCTTTTAGAGTGACAGAACTTTTGTTCAAGGCCATGAGGGCAATAAGAGAATATAACAGTTGCCAGTTTCGGGAGCCATATCCACCCGTATGGACAATAGGAGCCCCTTGGAATACAGTCTTGAAGGACGTGTCACTGACATGAACAATGGTTTTTTTTTTTAACAAATTTTAATTATGTTTAACACCTGTCCAAGGCCACAATCAGTGGTCACCATGTGTCTCAGTTTGCACTCTTTAAGAGAGATTGTTTCCTGTTTTATTAATATTTGAACTAATCATACTTGACATTACATTGTCCTCTACAGATTTACTCTTGGTCAAAATGATAGGCTTTCTCTGGCATCAGCACTGCTTTGTAAGAGAGCTGCTTTCTTCTAATGTAAAACGTGTCTTGTCCATAAAGCAGAGACTGCAAAGCAGATGCAGAACCTAAGATGAGAATGGAAAACCTTCTCCATTGTTGTAGTAGAAACCCTGATTTTTGGAAAAGTCTTCATTCATTTTCTTATTTATATGCCCCCTCTTCTCTGTTTTGCCTTTAATCTTTCTTGCCTGGGCTGCACTTTTAAGCTCTCACCCTCTATGACCCTTTGCTAAGATCTGCACTCCGCTAGTGTTATGTTACCTCTGCACCACCAGCAGCTATACAGGGACATCTCAGGCTCCACCGGAAAGGCCCCTGCTCCCTCATTCTCTGACCACAGCGGTCATTTGCATACATCCCTATTTCAATGCTTTGCAGAGATTTATAACTGAAACCTGAGACCATAAACCATCTGTCATGCTTGCAGTCATATATAAATGATTCTGTCCTAAGTAGAAAGGCTTACTTCTCTGAAACAGCATGGCTTATGATGAGAAATCCTGCCAAAACTGTAGAAATTTTTGAAAATTGCATTAATACCCCCAATAAAGGACTGCCTGGACAATTTTCACCCCAGGATTCTTTCCCTTTACTTTCACATCTTCCCCTTATTAGGTTCAATAATCACAGAACATTTTATATAAGCCTTCTGAAAACTTAGCTATTCCCTATGCTGTTCCTGGACAGAGAACTCCATCTCATCTAGTATATCCTCAGGACTTGAGGGAATGGCAACGTTACCCTGTTTACCCTGAGATGTTATGACACTGCTAAGCTCTGTGCCATAAGCAAAGAATCCAGCTTTTCGCAACTCACATGTGTTTTTAGGTGTAGGGCCCTTAGTATCTGACTTATCTCAAAGCAGAAGAACATTTCCCCTTTGAGTACCACTCATACCTCTTTTCTCTGAACAAAAACTCTGCCAATGGACCATCAGCTGCATTGCTTGTGGTTCTGAAATACTATAGCAACTGAGTTGCTTGTTGTGAAATAAAACTGTGTCTATTTTTTAATATTTGAGATATAATTACAAAAATTCTCCCTTCCTTCTCTTCTTTCCAAATTCTCCCACTTACCCATCTTCAAACATACAGACGCCTTTTAAATAAATTATTATTTTTCTAAATAATTTATTTATTTTTATTTTATGTGCATTGTATGTCTGTGGGCGTCAGATTTTGGAGTTACAGACAGTTGTGAGCTGCCATGTGGGTTGCTGGGAATTGAACCTGGGTCCTCTGGAAGAGCAGGCAGTGCTCCCAACCAGTGAGCCATCTCTCCTGCCCTATAAATTATTATTGTATGGTTTTAAACTCATTGCTTAAAAAAATCAATGCATATAAATGTTCAAAAATAATTGAAAAGATAAACATTTGGACATTGTTCATTTATTTTATGAAACTGATATTTTGTGATTTAGTCTTAGGGAAATATTGATTCCAATCACTCCCCAATAATACATAGATAAAAAAATGATCTGTGCCAGCTTCCTCCCCCTAATCACCACAGGCAATCAGTCTACAGGTCCTGCAATCACTATTTGTGACTATAATTTGATCTTTCACTAATGTTTGAGAAGCTTCTATAAATCTGGCCATAACTAATGACAATAAATTGTTAATTTCTCTTTCCTGCTTTTAGAATGATTGTTAAAATACGAATGCCACAATGAGGTCTGAAAATATTAACTTTAACTTAGGTGTATAAAAATCCTATTTTTTTCTTCTGAAGACTATTCAGAGAAATACGTCCAGTGTGAATAGAAATGATGCAATAAATCCAAAAGCCAGTACTATCAATAAAATATATATTAGTGTCTACTGAACTGTAGTCAGGGCAATGAATGGGCTATAGGAAGAAAGTGGTAAGTTAAAGATTTGGTGAGGCTTTCGTGAGGGAAAGAATTGCTCTAGAATTTAATTCTCCTTATCCTGAATAATCTATCAAAAGTACCAAATTACTGAAAACAATAAAGTAAGGTGCTAATATAAATTCAACATGGAACAATTAATAGATATTAAGGAAAGAAAAAAAAGCTTATGTCCCAAGAATCTTAGGATGAATGTAGTTAAGATGTTGCGGGGGAAAGTAGAATATATTTTATGTGTGTGGTGTTTATTATTAGTTGACTAATAATAGTTGATAACTTATTTAAAAGAATGAGATGGAACAAGAGATTAACTGAAAACACAGTAAATAATTGAAACAAAAGAAGGAGAAAACTGGGCTTTGATAGTCTAAAGAATAGTAAAGAGCAATCAATGGTTTTGAAATTAAAGAAATTTTCTCCTTAATTAACTTTACTGGTTCCCCATTATTGTATCCATTGATAGTGTCATGTCGATATTCATGTATAAATGTAAGCTAGTCATTTTTACACCCCCATTACCTTTCACATCCCCTTCCCTCTTCTATTAAGATCCTTCCTCACAACTCTCCCTCCTACTTTAATTTCTCATTTTCTTGTTTGATCCATTGGATTTAATTAGAGTCTTTTACCTGAGCATATGTGGGAGGATATTTACTGTAGTAGTGGCAACTTTTTAGTTGCTGCTTCACTGAAGTAAACGATTCCTTCTCCATGAGCAGACGTTAACTATCAGCAGTCCCCGCAGGGAGGCTTGGGACACCAAGAATCTCCTCTACTTCTATGATGAAATGTTGAGGGACCCAATGTCCTAGAGTTGTCTTTTTGCAGCGTACTTTCAAAGCTTCTGGATCTTACTTATTTCTGTTCTCTCTCCCTCCATGATCTCTGAGCCTTGGAAACGGTGATATGGAGGTGTTATTTAAAGCTCTACCTCCATCTTTGTTTATTCTTGGCACACAGACAGCTGATGACTCTCTTCTCTAACCACTGCCTACAGCAGTAAAATTTTTGTTTCTCTGAGGAAGGCTGAGAGCATCACTAATCTATAGGAATAAACATGACTGTTTAGAAGGCAGTTTGACACCATGTCTATTTGACAAAATAATAGAAGAATGTTTCTCTCTATGGCTTATGACCTACCTATCTAGTGTTTCTTCACTAGATTGATAGTAACAGGCAGGAACAGGAAATAACCAGGCGGTTGGTCATTTCCATCAAAATCATGCTACTGTTGCATCAGTGGGTACATCTTAGCTGGCAAGTCAATGTTTTAGCAAATAGGAAGGGAAGCACAGCTGAGTAAGACTATTTGTGGCTTTTTTTTTCCATCAGTTTACTTAGCACCTCCCAACACGATGAAAGCCAGCCAGCACAGGGGGAGCTGCCATCTTAGTCCTGTACTGATTTTCTTGTGGTTCTGCATCCAACCTGTGTGTAATCATTAAGAATAACAATTTGCTTTAATGCATTCAAAATAAATTCTGAATCGAAACAATGGGCAAGAGTCTCAAGGAACAAAGGATGTAGAAAAGTTATAGTTTATTCTAAAATTCTCCTCTTGGCAGCTCAATATTATGAATTCATTTTCAACTTGTATGCTGTGATTGTCGGTTTTAATAATCAACTTGACACAATCAAGAATTGCCTTGGAAGAGGGTCTTAATTAGGGATTATCTAGATCAACCTGGCCGGTGGGTGTGTCTGTAGGGATTATTATCTTGAACATTTAATTAATTTTTGAAGATTGTCTCATTTTGGGCAGCAACACTCCTTGGCATTTTGATCTGGACTCCTAAGTGTGGAAGGAAACCCGAGTTCCAATAGCAATGCACCCATCAGCTAATCTCTGCTCTCGTCCTGTGTAAGAGATTCACTGCTTCATGCTCCTGTCTCAACCTCCCCACTGAGATACACCTAATCTGACCACAAGATGACAAACCAATATCAGAAAATCTGAAGATATGAGTGAAATGTGTATATCTTGTAGTTTTTTGAGCACAACGAGTTAATATCATTTCTAATTTTAATTTGAACTTTGTATTTAAATGTTTTTTATTATAATCTATGTGTATTGGCATGTATGTTTACACATAAATGTGTTGGTGCCCAAGCTTCCTTCAGAAAAAGGTGTTATAGACTGTTGTGAACTATCAGCTGTGGGTCCTGGGAAATACGCTTCTGGCCTCTGAGTAGACACCAAGTAATCTTAAGCATCAAGTCGTCTCTTCAAGCTCGGAAGATATTTATAAATGTACTTTAACTGACTGATAATATTACAACATTTAACTTTAGTTAATATACTCTCTAAAGTGATCATCAGAGTTTGAGCTACACATTCTTTATGAAATTACTCTAAAATATAAAATTGAACTTTACTAGGGAACAGATATTTTCATTTTTTTTCCCCACTGTGAATCAGTATAATACAGTGGAAATGGAAACAGGGTGAAATAGGGATTTGAATAAATACTATGTCTTCATTTACTATTTGGCTACACTCAAATCAATTAATTCTCTACAGATCACTTCTTAATCCACAAAATTAGGGCATTGGGGTTAGCAAGTCGTAAATCCCTGCCCCTGTTTCTCAAATAATGTAATTCTAGCATTATCACTAAAATTACTAGATATTCTTTGAAAAATATGTACAGGGACACTAATGCTAATTAAATTATGGACCCAGTAGGGAAGATATTATATATTTAAGCCTTAGAATAATAAATACATACACTAAGCCAGGTGTGGGGAAGCATGAATTTAACCTTAGCGTGGGATAGGAAGAGGTAGGCAGATCTTTGGGGTTCAAGGCCAACCTGTCTACAGTGAGTTCCAGGAGAGTCCAGGCCTACACAGAGAAACCCTGTCTTGAAAAACAAAAAAGCAGACAGACAAAAAAGCAACAATCAAACAAAAACATGCATACAGGTTAAGTATTTAGAATGAGAAAATGTACAAGAACCCATGTGTGCTTTTCAACCCTCAAATCCTTTCCATCTGCCGGAGAAGTTTGCTTACTTCCTGTGTCTAGTCAGTCTTTCCTAGACAAACATCAACAGGCTCCGATTTTTCTACTCTTCTAATTTTCCACACCCTAAATTAGTGTTGCTTGCTTAAGATTTTTGTAAATATGAATTATGTGCTGTATACTTTTTCCTGGCGGTTTCTTTAGCTTGACATACTTCTGAAATTAATTTGAGTTGTGTGTCTCTATGGATTATTCTCTATGCATTGATGAATAGCACCACACCTAATGAACATCACATCGTCTGTATGTCCAATATTCAGACGTTGACATACTTAGCTTGTTTCAAGCATGAGGCTATTATTATTAGGCCCAGGAAGGAAATTTGTTTGCAAATACTTTGGGGGCTTTCATATTTAAATTTTGTTTCAATATCTAAGAAAAGACTTGCTTGATAACAGGAGGAATATATTTTCTTTCCTCATAAACTGATAAAAAAAAGTTTTGTGAAAGGATTAGGCAATTCTATTTCAATCAGCAGTGTATGGAAACTCTTGCTCTTGAGCCTGCAAAGTTGATAAACAGTGTTATACAAAGAAATGTTGCCTTCAGGGCGCAGAACTGCAATCATGCTCTGAGAGGCAGTATGTTTGCCTGCTGCAGTGGACCGACAGAGACCTGAGCCTGCCATCAGTCACTCACACATTGGAAAGGTTACCCAGTCCAGCTGAGAGTTCTTCTTTGAAACAGCCTTATTCTACACCAAATGCAAGCTTTTCACAAATACTGTCTTTGTGATATTTTTCCAGATGGAAGTATTATATTGAAGTCTATGATGTAATCTAAATAAATTTTACATGACACAAAATTTGGAGAGATGCTGAAATTTTTTCAATTACGTATTTATACTGATCCCTGGTGGTTTTCCTTTAAAGTCCATGTTTTCCCTCTTTGAATTATTTGAGCAGCCTTACTGGAAAATCACACTAATTTGTTTGAACTCATTTGTAATTAATTCAGAGGCACACAGTTGGCCAAGATTTTAAAAATAAGGCATAGGAGAATGTTCAGCCGTAAGGAGCACATATGTACCTTACAGTTTTTCTTTAAATGCTGGGGATTCTTGCAGAGTGTGGGACAGAAAGAGTGTAAGAGCCAGAAGCCTTGGGTGACTACAAGAAAGGAGTGCCTTCTGACCAAAGCAGGGCAGCTGCTGCTATGAGCTCAGCCTTTGTGAATACATGCACAAGACATGTGTAAGTCCATACCAAACCAGACAGAGGAGAGTTGGACATGAAATCCCACCCTTTGCATAGCCACTATTGCTAACTGTTAGGTGATGTGAGAGAGAGAGAGAGAGAGAGAGAGGGATAGAGAGAGAGAGATAGAGAGAGAGAGAGAGAGAGAGGTTCTTCCCAGGAAGTCAGTAGAAGACCACACATCCACAAATCTTTGGACAACACCACTCTTCTCTATGGCTTAAAAAAACAAAAATGGATATACAATTGGGTTGAAGGGGATGGGCAAGATGGATTTTGGAATAATTGAGCTTGAATATGATCAAAGAAGATTGAAATTCTCAAAAATAAATACAAATTTTAAACAAATTTGGGTTTCCTGTGTTTCAGTTGCTTAATAAAGGCAGATTTCAGAACCTATGTTATCATCATGCCCTAGTGAGAGCTGCTGCATACCATAGCCACCCAAGATGAAATCCTAGTTTCAATACTTAAGAGACATGACAATATTATCTTAGAGAATTAAACAAATGTCTATTTTTTAAACTAAAAAAATACATTACAGCATGCACAATATTAAGAAAATAAATGTAAACATATGATACAAACTAATTAGTTATATAGAATTTCAAAAACTACTCCTAAGGAAACAGATGCACAGAAACCTATTTTGTAGAGTCTTGATGTCTGCATCCCACAGGACGTTCGTTACCTTTCCAAGTTTGAGGACCAAATTAAGAGTGAAAGCATTTCGTCTATCTTCTGGTTTTTGGAGCATCTATTTGAAGACTCTCTAAGCAATAGATAATGGTTGCATTGTGCAAAAAATTTTTAAATATATTTTATTAATTTATTCATATTACATCTCAATGGTTATCCAATCCCATGTATTCTCCCATTCCTCCCTCCCTTCCATTTCCCCCTTATTCCCCTCAACTATGACTGTTCCTGAGGGGGACCTCCTCCCCCTGTATATGCTCATAGGGTATCAAGTCTTTTATTGGTAGCCTGCTATCCTGCCTCTGAGTGCCACCAGGCCTCCCCCTCCAGGGGACGTGGTCAAATATGGGGCACCAGAGTTCATGGAGAGTGGGGACTGACTTTCACGCAAAACTCTTGAATTCCTCTTGGTGATCTGTAAATAGTTACTTCTTGTCTGTGTCTTTGTATGCATTTCCTTCTTTCATGCAGTGCAGGAGATCAGCGAGCTTCCTTTGTATGCAAACTCAGTGGGGATACTACTGTCTTGTTCCTGTCTAAATCTGGCTTTGATCTTTCCTGTGGATGCAGTTTACTTAGGACCCACTTCTTTAACTAATTCTGTGGCTTCTCAGTTTCTGGCCAGAAACTTGATAAGCTGGTGGTGCTACCATACGACTGGGCACCCACCATGCACCATGTTTACATGTTAAACATTTTAAAGCCATGCTTGTGTTCATGGTGGTGGTGGGAGGGAAACATCAACAGTTTCTCATAAATGTTGTCAGATACAATGCAGTTTCCCAGTTAGTCCCAATGGGAAATATAATCATTCAGGAAAAAGAAATCCAGCCTCTTTTTCCATTTGAAATTCTTAGTAGAAAACATTCAAGAATGTGGCAATAGCACAGAATCATATAGTAAATTCTATATTCCCTCCAGTTTTAACAGAAGAATAACATGTTTTATCTGTACACACCTGATAGCCCTTGTTTGCTGTCCAATTAATTTAAGATAATTACTAACCACTATCTCATTTCATCTAAAGTATTTTATGGCAAGAGATCAGAAGATGAGAATTTTTTTCTTAAATTCTATTTGTGTCATACCTGAAATAATTTACAGCCGTAATTGTGAATCCCATAAACCCATCTGATATTGTGTATCCTGAGTATAGCACAATGAATTTTAAGGAAAATAATTAAAATCATTGAAGCCAATGGAAGCAGCTGTTGTTTATTTTTAATATATAAGGCATGTTGCTCTACTCCTCTGAATTTTATGAAAATTTTATTTTGTGTAGAAAACAATTTCCCATCAATATTCTCACTTTATGGTGTGAGTACTAATAAGCACTATGTATTAAGGTCAATATTTGCATATATATCAGGTATATACATATATAATTTTTAAATTAAATATTACATCATTTATCTTCTTCACTTTCTTCCCTCTAACTACTCCCATATACCTGCTTGTCCCTCTCAAATTCATGGCCTGTTTTTTGTTGTTGTTGTTGTTATTTTTTTATTCTTCTATCACATATTTCAACTCAACTGTAGTTTCCCCTCCATCCTCTGCCTTGAGTCCCTCCCCGAAGCCACTCCCGTCCACAACTTCTCCTTTTAAGAAAAGAGCAGTCCTCCGGTGAATAGCAACCAAACATAGTATATCAGGTTACAGCAAAGTTGATAATGACAAGATGTGATGGAAATTGACTGATGTGCAGAATTTTAGACACACCAAGATATGTGTAGCTACCCTGATGCGTCCAAAGCACTGCTTTACCGTAGTCACCCTCCACCTCTAGATCTTATTTCCTGTCCTCTCTTCCACAGTGATCCTGAGGCTTTGGAGAAACTGTTATGATATACTGCTCACAGGGTTCTCATGCTTTGTTTGGTTGTTTGGTTTTGGTTTTTTGGTAGTTTATAATGATTTATTTTCTTACATTTGCAGATATAAGTTTGAAGTCAAGGTCCATTCCTCCGGACAACTCTATCACAGACTTTCCCTCCCATCTTAGTCTTTGATGGTCCCTGGCTTGTAGCTGCATCACTCCAGCATCTGTCTCCATCTTCATAGGGCCTTCCTTCTCCCTGTGCCTCCGAGAGTCCTCCCCTTTTCCATAAAGATTCCTGTCTGTGGATTTTGGGTGTACCCCAAGGCAATATGGCCTTGTGGCCTTGTTTTAATTTAACTAATTACATGTTTGTCTTCATGATTCTATTAGCCTCATAGAAAAAAAAAATGTCAACCTAAAGCAGAGCTCTTGCAATAATTCTAAACAACGCTGATCCAGGTGGCGCGTTTAACCCAGTTGTATATTAGGCATGACGCTAAGTGCAAAGCTCTTCAGCCAGATTCACAAGTAACAGCAGGCAATCCCATCACTTTTTCTTCTACAATTGATACTGTATCTTACCTTTCTCCACTGTAGCAATAGAATCAATTCCTACTTTAAGTGTGTGTGTGTGTGTGTGTATAAAGTTTCAAATGTCCTTATAAAGTATAGCACCCACTAATTTATTATAATTATTAAAAATCTATGGCAAAATTACGCAAACACAGTTACTTTTTAGATTTATAGGGGGAAAATAGGTTTCAATATACATTTGAGAGAAGAAAACAGATAATAGCAATGATTTTTCCTTTTTTGTAAAATCTCCTAGTTGGCATTTTGAGAATATCTTGGCTCTTTCATGGTGGCATTCTTTAGGAAGGAAAACATGATCTTAATATCCTCTCATCAGTTGTTGTCCCATTTGAAGAACTCTTTAAATCACTGAGCAAAAAGATCAGTCGTTTCCACCACAGACCCCTGCACACATATCGACACCTTGCCATCCTGAATATAATTAGTTTGGATATTATTAAGGGAGCTCTTGTATCAGTAGAAAAACTTCTTATAAGCCAATTACTGGATCTTTGGTCTTATTAATTAGATTAAAATTTATAGAAAAATACTTATATATTAATTCTTTAAAAAATCAAATATTATCATCTTTGTAGAATAAAGTGTAATTATTTAATCCCATAGGATCATTGTGTATTGTTTGATGGAGGAATCAGTGCTTAATGTGAACAGTGTTTCATATTTTAATTGATGATACATTTCAATTAAAATATAATCAAATTATATTTTGTCCAGAATTCTATTTTGTCCTTTCAGTCTTTCCCATGTGACAATCCTTGCTATAGCTCAGATTCATAGATTCATATTCTTTAGAGTTTGACTGACTTTTTTCATTTAAGAACTCTCACAATGAATTTCAGGATTCCTGGTGTTAAAGTGTCATCATGTTTCAAACAGAAGCAAACCTTTTCTTCATAATCAATTAATGACCAAGTGTATTTTTAGTTTAATTCTGTTAAACAGTATTGATTACTTGAAACATTAATAAAGATGTGGCTTAAATTTTACTTCATGGAAAATTCAAAAGCCAGACTGCAAATTTTATTAATATGCATTATTTTAAAAGTATGTGATTCCACTATTTGCCTAGTTACTTACAGAAGTATCAAACTGGGCACTTTAGAATAAAGAATTCACTTTATATGACCTAAGTTTAAAAACTCTGTCTTCTGCTCCAGGAGGGAAGTGAAATTTTATTGAGATAATAAAAAATTAAAAATTAAAGACTCTTCCTAAAAATTATAATTGTGTCTATTATTCAGCTTTCCACATGAGAATACCTGAAAAATTAAGACTCTGTGTAGATAAAATGAAAACTCTGAAACTGTATATAATGGAATATCATTGATTTAATAAACATTTTACTTTGGCAATAGTTATAAGATTAGAGAACAATTTTCCTTCAACTAAAAACATAATTGCTATTTTATTAAACTTGAATCATATATGAGAAATAAATCTTCCAATACTTTAAAATTAATATTTGAATTACTCTAAATCAGAGCATCCAACATTTCCATGAGAAGTAGAAATTTCAAATACCAATTTTACTGGTTAGCAAATGCTTATAAAGAATTTTGGAAATACTGAAAGAGGCTAGATATTTTCCAAACTGAGCATCTGTGATTTTTCCTGAATACTCTGTCCATACTGAATAAACACTGCCCAGTACATCCACATAACATCTATTCCTCTTTGTAGAAGAACTCCCAAGTTATAGCATCCTCTCAGCACTTCACCCATTGAAAATTTCAGTATTTCCAGAAATATTCCCTGTGACAAAATGAAAATTTATCTTCATCCCTGCCCTTCAGGCCTTTTATTGTAGTTTTACCATCTGGAGCCCCAGATATGACATGGCCTTCCTTTGTAAGATGGAGCTTGGACTTAATCTCAGGCCTCCAACATGCTCATTTCATGAAGTAGCTAGAGCATGCCTTGAGATCTTCTCAAAAAAGGAACACCGGTACTATTTATCTTTCTTCTCCGCTGACTTGTGGAAAACCTGGCAGTACCTAAGAACTGGGGTTGACATTTTTTTATTATGCTGATCTTAAGGATCATAACTTTTTCTTTAATTCTTTAATCTTGATAATCCTTTTAATCCTTTTTGGTTCTGTCCCTGTGTGATATTACATAACGAAACAGTGATGTGGATAAGATGTGACTGCAACAGCATAGAATCTGTAGAAAGACAATTTGGTGTGTGTGTGTGCTTGTGTGCGTGTGTGTGCATGTGTGTGCATATGTGTATGCGTGTGTGTGCATGTGTGTGTGTGTGTGCGTGTGTGTGTGTGTGCACATGTGCGTGTGTGTGCGCGTGTGTGTGCGTGTGTGTGTGTGCGTGTGTGCATGTGAGTGTGCGTGTGTGTGTGTGTGCGCGTGTGAAAGAACATAACCCGAACTCCTGCAAGCTACTCCACATTTACAGGTTGTATGTGTCCATGCACATATACACATGGCATATAGAAACACACATGTGTGCATGCATACATATACACACACACCAATGCAATAATCATAATATTATTGTTTTGGCAGCTTAATGTGAGGCACGAAGGTGTATGTGATATTTGTTTTGGGAAACTCTTTAGAGGAAGAACTCAGAGGCTTTAGTAGCAGATAAGTGTGAGAAATGACACTCAGGATAAACTTCAGAATATCTACGACAGGTTGATGCTTTCTATTGAGAAAATACCAATACATTTTTTATTTTATTGGGCTTGAGATCCCAGAGACACCTCCAGAAAATATTACCCAGTTAGTTAATATGGAAAATGTATATTTGATGGCCACTAGGGTGATATCTACCAATGATAACAGGGAACTGGAAGCAACCATTTTGTCTCATCTTTCTCTCTCTCTCTCTCTCTCTCTCTCTCTCTCTCTCTCTCTCTCTCTGTGTGTGTGTGTGTGTGTGTGTGTGTAGTTTAAAATGCATGCCTTTGTTAATTTTTATAAATGATCTAAAAATAAGGAATATGCCTGAATATCACTGAAGCTAATTCAGGAACTCTTCTGCAATAACTGCTTAGAACATATTTGCTGTCTCCTCTTGTGCTCACAGATTGTATTGGGCACTTTTTTTTTTTTACCAGGACAACATAGGGAAAAGATGAAGGATGCTAGAGAACTCTTAGGAAGAAGAACTCAGAGGCTTTAGTAGCAGATTATATAAGTATGAGAAATGGCACTTAGGATAAATTTCAGAATATTTATGACAGTTGATGCCTTCTATTGAGAAAAATACCAATACATTTTTCATTTTATTGGGTTTGAGATACCAGAGACACATTCTAGAAAATATTATACAATTAGTTAATATGGAAAATGTAAATTTGATGATCATTGGGGTGATATTCTAATCAGAAAAGATGTAAACTATAAAAAATGATATCTGAAGAGCACAAGGAAACCTATGGAACAATAAAGTTGAAAATTGGAGTAGAAACATCATTACAATGAGTCAATACTTATGAATTTAGAGGGTGTTAGATACCGATTAGGAGTCCACAGCTAGAACAGCACTAGCTGAATCTGAATTGTGCTTCTACAGACCATATAGAACTGGAAATTTATTTAGTTTCTTTCAACTATTCAGGCTTCATTTTTAAATGAGTGTTACATACCTATTGATAAAGATCCTGGCATACCCAAATAATCAAGTTTATTACTTTTCAAGTCTCTGATGGAGTTGAAGATCAGGTAGCTTAGTTTTGCAACGAAGCTTAGTTGTTTAGGAGTTAACATGTTTTTAGGTCTAGATAGATGTTTTAAGTTGATAATGACAAGATGTGATGGAGATTGATTTACATTCAGAATTTTAGACACACCAAGATGGGAAAGGCTTTTTCTTCAAAGCTGTCAAATACAAACAGCTAAAACACTAAGAACATAACATTTATATAATTCCTGATTGCGTCATGGTTCTTCTTGCTATAGGCAGTTTATTGTATTCATGTGTAATTATATAAATGTATATGTTAAAAATTAAAAGTGTTTTAGAAAAAAACATTTTGTTGTCATGTTTATACAATGCCTGGCATATATCAATATTTTTAAAAATGTTATCAATTACTAGCAATTGATTATATATTTTCATTTATTTATTAATAAGTGTGTTTACAGTACCACCTTATTAGTGACTGAATTGAACATTGAACAACAGACGGACATTCTTGCACACATGGATGTATATTTCACGCCCATACTTATTAGTGACTGAATTGAACATTGAACAACAGACGGACATTCTTGCACACATGGATGTATATTTCACGCCTATACTTATTAATGACTGAATTGAACATTGAACAAAAGACGGACATTCTTGCACACATGGATGTATATTTCATGCCCATACTTTTGTCGATGTGTTTTAGTTTTGACTAACATTAGGAAAGTGAAGTGAAAACTGTTACAAAGCAAGCGATGCCTGCCTCAAAGTCCTATCAGTGGAGGGTACTTCCAATGAGGAGCACATCCTCAGATTAAGCCAGAGCTTATCTGATGATCCCTGCTAATACCCGTGAGCACTGTAACCACACAGCAAACTTTCAAGGAGGCCTAACTTAAAAACCTCCGTCAACAAACCAAATCCCTCAAATCCCACAGTTCTGTGTTGTCTGTATCTGCTCAGCCATACCCTTGCTTTAGTAAAGTGTGTGATACTGTGATCTAGCTCAGTCAGTAGAAGTTCTTATGGATTTGCTGAGCTATGTTTAAGTGTAGAGACAATCACCATTATTTTTATTATTGACCCAAGCATACTAAACAGGGTATTTACAGTGGTCTCTTAAATATTAATTACATATTATCTCCACAGCTTTGGGGACAGAAAAATATTTTCTCTTCAATCATTTAAAATATCTATAAATTTATGTAATATATTTTATATTTCATCCAGACTTTCCCAATTTGATCAAACATGAAAAATGCCACTTTCTTTAAATCTGAGATTTATAGTTATACTGAGTATTAATTTTGTCCCACTTTGACTGCTGCAGCCAGGAACACTAGTTAACAATGATGAATAAGTATTTATCCATACACTAAAAACAAATTCTTAAAAACTATCACAAAATAGATGGTTCACATCTAGCTTTTCATAAGCAGAGAGCTTTGTAGAAAATGGTAGTTGGGCTAAGTGGTAAGCGTGAGCCACATTAGCATCTGGGAGAAGACAATTCTAGGAAAATGGGTAAGAAAACAGGGTGTCTATGCTTGTAACAAAAGACAGAAGGCACGTGGTGAGCCATGGTGGTCAACAGGGATTGTGACTCAGGAGGAACTCAGAAGTCATTGGGACTTTAGCTGACTGTTTCAGAGAATAGGAGAAATACTTGCTTTTGCCTTTACTGTCCGCTAGTCTCCTTATCTGCCATTGAGGTGCATTTTAAGAGAGCATAGATAGTAGAAGAGGATGGAAGCGCTCTATACAGTGGTTATATTCAGGTGAATCTTGCTAGGATTAGGAACTGAAAATATAATATTTTCCTCTATCATGAGAAAATGGAATTATTTCACAGTTTTGAAGAGTAGTAATTATTTTCATCGGTAGATAACAAACAAGCATAGTCTCTGTATCACTTAAGAATAATTTTCACTTAGTAGGTAGCCAGTCTGTGCAAGACGTCGTGGAAGATAATTATCCTACAAGATCGTGAGTCCTAATGGATGTGGAGACTAATCTGCTTCATGTGTCCAGCTTCATTGTGTGTCCAAGTCCTTGAGACCACTGATATTTAGATTACTGTTGCCTTTGTGAAGAAAATCCTTATAAAATCTATAAGCCCAAGACAATTTTGCTCTACTTAACTTATATGAATCCTGGCCTTAACTATTTCTAGTGCCTTGATAAAGCATCCTACAGCCAGTGAGAGTTCAAAGAATGATTAGGCTCCTGATTCCTGAATGCTACATCCATAAGTTTTGTTGTCTATGGTTTTCAGTAAGAAGAGTGTAAGTACTGAAAATGAGTGTATTTTCACAATGCTCATTCTATAGTTTATGCTTGATTGATAGAATTATCAATCATTAAATCTTGTCTTATATCTATATTTTCATCTGTACCTATATCCATATCTGAATCCATATCAATATTCGTATCTATATCTGTATCTGGATGACATATATATATATATATATATATATATATATATATATATATATATGTATATGTGTAGCTGTGTCTGTGTCTATTATTTTGAGCTTTTCTCTGTCAGTAACTTGTGGAATTCCCAGTGCTATGGATTATTTACATTTGCATTGCTGAGAGAGGTTTTATTCTTGTTTGTTTGTTTGTTTTTAACCAGAATTGATATTTATGTTTTATACTAACTGGAATAGAGATCCCAAAAGGTGCTTTTTAGCATGTCAAAACCTGAAACTTTAATTTTTCTCACTCATGGAGTACAGCTTAAAACCAGATGCAAGAGAAGACTTTCACTTTGACAAATGGCTAAACCAAAAGAAACAGATGTGGGATATTCTCTAAGTACTCATGTCATTTATAAAGACACACACCCCAATGCTTAATATATTTATTTTTTCCATTTCTCCCAACATACACACACACACATACACACACACACACACACAAACACACACACACACTACTACTACTACTACTACATATGCAGTTTCTATGGCTACATAGACTGTAAAACCAAATTGAATTTTTTCACTGTTTATGTTTTTGCATGTGTAACCTGGTTAGGATCCACAGTTGCAATTTTGCTTTTCCAATAGCTACCAGCCACGCTCAGTGCTTGAGAAAACAGTTTTGAGACTGAACAAAGAAAGTCTTAGTATCATGAAAAGATGATGCTGTGCACACACATCAATTAAAAACTCTCCTTTGTCTGGAGACTTCCAAAGCATCTGATTTCAACACAGCAAGGTATACAGTTCTGTGATTTTAAACTACAAAAGGCAGTAGACACATTAAAAAATATAATTTGTAGTTTTCTTCAATTACATAGATCAAAGGCAAAGAGATCAGTATTTTTTTTTACCATTTCCTGAAACTCAATTAGTATAGCACACAGAATCATTTTATTAAAGATTTTATATTTAATTATAAATATTTTATATTATTAGGATTTCAGAATATTATAAAATCATTGCATATAAACTTTTAAATATTTAATCTTTTATTTTATTATCATTATTAGAGATGTTTCATGATATACAGTGATTACACTAGTATAATTTTAAGACAATGCAAAAGAATTATTTCTTGGCACAATTTTTTTCCCTCATTTAGACCCAGAGCTAAAATGTATCACCTTAGTTATTGTTTATCTTACTTTAAATGGACATTGAAAGAGAAGCTCAGTCTGAATTTTTGCTTCATGTTATGCTCTGTTTTCTTTTTTTCTTCAAAGGAAGCTATATATTTTTCTATCCAGTTTTTAAAATAAACGCTTTTTCCAATTACATAAGACTAAATTTGTATACAGTCTCAAAAGTAGAATTATAGAATTGGATTCTTTATTTGCCAGATTTACCCACAACCATCCATCAATAAATTTAGCATGGTGATTATAGTTAGTATGATATGCAAAGCCAACAATCAAGTTATCATAGACAATGGAATACTATACAGCAAGTGACCCCTGACAGTTGGCTAACAGTAGGTCACAAGTTCACTTCTCATTTGAACTTGATATTTTTTCCTGTTTTTACCAGGCAGATCATCTCTAAGTTATGTAATAAGTAAAATTCTAAAGTGGGCTACCAAATTTTTGGATTCTCTGTGCTCACAACTATCTCAGTTATTAAATTAAATATCACCCTAAGTGTTACTGTAAAGAGATTTTACAGGTGAGTTAGGACACTAAATCTGTTAACTATAAGGGGCTGAGATTGCTCTGGTGGGACAGACATGATCATCGGAGCCATTTATGTGTTGAATCAAGATTCAGAGACAGAGAAATCAGACACTCAAAACCATGGTGGTGAGCTCAACATAGTGATGTGTTGATTTTGATAAACCAAATATCAAGAAGAGTAGACCTCTATATGAGAGCTGAAGAGGGATCATGGTAGTCACTCAGTGGACCATTGAAGGCTATACCTGAACTATGAAGAAAATAAGTTTGCCAGCAACTCATATAAATTTGGGAACATAGATTCAGTCTCAGCATGCAACCTTCCATATGGAACTTCTTACTTTAACTTTGGAATTTCCTTCATATAGAATATAGTCATGCTGCACAGGATTTCTGACCTTTGTTACTTAGAGCCAATAAATGAATGTTAATCATCCTAGTAATGTTGGGGAATCTGTAACAAGCATAAAATCTAATATGCCATACAATTCCCAGTCTACATTGTTCCAGCTCTGTTATAAAATTCATAAAAGGATCCTCTGCAGGAAAAAAAATTCTTCTACCAGCCCATGACTTCCCTTGTCTTATTTACATCTCACAATGGACCTATCTCTTAAGGATCATCAACTTCATGAGAATATCTCATTTAGAGGCCTAGAAATCTGCATTCAGGGAATCCATGAACTTTTCAAGGAGAAAAATATAAAATCTCTTACTTCCAATAGTCAACAAAAGTTGTGTTAGAGAAATAGTTCTTCTGGAAACTGCCTGGAATTTTGTCTTTCCATCCTAAATCATAGATACTCTAAAATTTGCCCTTAGACATACATTCATTTACTGAATAGCCAGAATGTATGAATTTGAACTTCTCACACTCAATAATTACTTTCAATATACTATACATTTACCATAGTTATCTGGGGCAAAACTAGCACTATTGTTGCATAATTCTCTTTCAGAACACAACCATTTTATATCTGTGTCAAAAGAATTTTTAGTAAATCTTAATTTTCAAGATTTCTCTATGATGAACACATAACTCACAAGTTAGGGAAAATGAAATGAGGGAAGTGATGTTTTAGAAGTCATATTTGAAATTCCCACAAGCTTTGCGAGACCATTGTCCCAGCGTATCTGGCAGGAATTACACATTGCAGATCAAGAGTTGGTGATTGGCTTGGTGTTTATATTACTCTTCAGATACCATGCAGACTATCTTCCTAATGCTGGAATATCGGGGGAAGCCTCTATGTCAGTCCTTATGGTCAACTTAGGTGTTGTCATCAGAAACGGGGCCTTGCTATCAGTTTGTGGAGAGAAACCTATAGCCTTGGTGACAGCCTGTGTTTTGGGAGGATTTCTATGAGGCTCTTTTAGCCAAAAACTCAATAATGAAAGCTACAAAAACACAAACAACGAGTGAAATGAAATGATGAAAATAGTTCAAGACATAAAAAATAGAATCACTAAAGAAAAGCCAAACAGTAGGAAGCCAAACAAGAACCTCACAAGTGAGCATTATCCCCCATAATACAAGTGAATCTCAGGTGCTGATGATAAGACAGAAGAAATGGATATGTTAGTCAAACAAAATGTTAACAAAAAGAGCCAAAACATCAGGAAATCCGGGATACTATAAAAAGTACCATATCTAAGATCGATAAGAATACATGAGGGCGAAGAAACAGAGATCAAAGGCCCAGAAAATATTTTCAACAAAATCATAGAAGAAAACTTCCCTAATCTACTAAAGGATGTACCTATCAATATCCAAGAAGCATACAGAAAATCAACTAGATTGTTCTGGAAAGAAGTGTAACATGACACATAATTAATACAACATTAAACATACAGAAAATTAAAGAACATTAAATACTGAAGGGATAAAAGATCAAATAATGTATACAAGAAGATCTATTAAGAATAAGAATCAACTTCTCAATGCAGACCCTAAAATTAATGTTTTACATATTCTAAGAAACCACAGTGCCAAGCAGGTCACCGAGAAGAGACTTGATACCCTATGAGCTTTTACAGGGGGAGGTAATCCCTCTCAGGAACAGTCATAGCGGAGGAAAATAAGGGGAAAATGGGAGGGAGGGAAGAATGGGTGGATACAAGGGATGGGATAACCATTGAGATGTAACAAGAATAAATTAATAAAACAATGTGGAGAAACAAAAGCATTCCGTGATAAAAGCAAATTTAATCAGTACCTATGTTATAAATATAGCTCCACAGAAGAGGGATAGAAAAAAACCTTCAATTTTGAGAGGTTAACCAAACTGACAAAACACAAGTAGCAAACAATCCAAGACCAGCAAATCAGAAGGTGGGAGTATCCCATGCTACAACCAGGAAATAACA
>OU015747.1:2809314-2832356 GCA_907169655.1 Acomys percivali | reverse complement strand
AATAAATAAATAAATAAATAAATAAATAAATAAATAAATAAATAAATTCCATTTAAGAAAACCAAATACCTGGAAGTTTGAATATTGTTACGGTAATGTACTGCTCCACAAGTAAGCCCTTATTTAACAAACTCCACTTCAGTTACTGTTCCCTCCATTAAACCTTTTACTCTCGCCTATTTTTTGGTGTTGGTGGTTCAGCTGAAAATAAGAGTAGGAATAAAATATAAAAGCTATATTCTAAACGTTTGAATATCTTACATTAGCTGGAGATTAAATTAAAATTACGCACAGCTGAAATTCAATTCAGTAAAACTTTAGCAAATGGGATAACCAGAATTAAAATACTAATGAAACACTATTGTGTTTCTTATTAATATGGCTAACCATCAAAACACTGGCCACAGCAAATGCTGGCAAGGATGTGGGACGGAAGGAATTGCATTTGTGGCAATCTGAGGTACAGCTCCAGGACAGCTAGACTAAAATACAATTTATCAGATGTTCAAACATCTGACTGTCATTAACACCTTATATAGCAATCTCAACCTTTAATATTTACCCATACACACACATACACACACACGCATATAAATATTCATTGTATAAATATATAATACATATGAAAATTAATCTCAGCTACTTAAAGAAGTTGCATTTATAACTGTGCTAAATTGGAAGAAATCAACGTGAACTTTGGTAACTAATTGGAAAAATAAACTGTATTTTGCCTAGAAACTGTTTTTAAGTGTTAAAAAGACACACACTCTTGAGCTGTAAACAACTAGAAAAATGAATTTAAATGCATGGTATTAGTTGAAAATAACAAATATGTAAAAACAGTATAGTATATGGTTCCAACTGTATGATGATGTTTGAAAATATAAAACTGAGGGATCGCTAAAGTGTTCATTGATTGCCAGAGATTAAGGCATGATGGATTAATAGGTGGAGTACAGGGCAGTCTCAGGGCATTGAAACTGTTCTATATGATATTATAATGGTGCACAAAGTCATTGTACATTCATCAAAGCCCGGAGAATGCACAACAGCAAATGAACTTTGGATTCTGAGCGATGGTGATGTGCCAAAACGGGATCATGGTGTGTTACAAATGCACGTCTCTGGCACAGGGAGCTGGTGGGGAGGCCAGGCAGACAGACAGTGGATATAAGAACTCTGTACTTTTCATTACATTTTGCCGTTAAGTCTTAAAAATCCATAACTCACCGTGTGGTGCTTTGGCATTCTGAATACTTCTGAATTAGAAGTAATGAAAGGCTTCTGAAACAGTTTCAGTTGAGGACTTCCTATTCTTGTTTCTCACCTCAAGTAAAGACAGAGTCCAATGCCCCTTTCTTTCTTTCTTTCTTTCTTTCTTTCTTTCTTTCTTTCTTTCTTTCTTTTTAACTAAAAAAATCATGGGTATATTTATTATGCCTTTGCAAGACATAAAAGAAGAACACAGAAGTGCAGAATTCTCTGTATAGGTAACATCTAAATTGATCAGAAAAATAAATTCAATTATACTGTTCAGAATCTCAGAAAATTAAAGACTAGGTTTTGGAGCAGGGCACAGTGGCTCAGGCCTGTAGTTCCAGCACTTGGGGAGGCAGAGGCAGGCAGATCGCTGTGAGTTCGAGGCCAGCCTGGTCTACAAAGTGAGTCCAGGACAGCCAAGGCTACACAGAGAAACCCTGTCTCAAACCCCGCCCCCTAAAAATGATTAAGACTTCGATATTCCCCAGAAGCTCCTCTCCCAGTGACCTCATTTGTTCTGGATTTTAAACAGTCCCCATATGCCGATGTGTACCCTTAGCACCAACCTCTGCTTTAAGTTCCTACCTCACGAATCCAACTGCGTTTTCATTGGTTCCACTGGGAATTTCAATCATCTGAAACTTTAGTTATAAGTGAGGTCCCTATTCCACTTCTTCCCCCAAACCTGCCCTGACCTAGTGTCCTTTACCTGAGGAAACTGCAAATATACACTTTAGATTCTACAGTGAAAATTTTGGAGTCATCCTCGACTCTTCCTTTACATTCAGAAATTTAGAAGAACCAAAATAGGAAAGATGTCTTCATTAAGGCTGTCAAATACAAAGAGCCAAAACACTAAGAATATAACAGCTATATAATTCCTGATTGTGTCACGGTTCTTCTTGCCATAGGTATTGCACATATGTGTAATAGTATAAATGTGTATGCACAAAAATAAAATAATTTTTAACATAAAAAAAGAAGTGACCAATAAAGAAGGTAATAATTTCATAGATTCATGATACATTTGCTGACATATTTGGGGGCTTTATTGATAAGATGAACTAGGAGTGAAGTCACTTTCTTTACAAGGCATTCGTGTTTTGTATGACTCTTGTGTTTATGTGTCAGTGAACTGTTTTCCTAACTCTCAGTCTGTAAAATGTGCACTAACCTCAGCAGATGCAGTCCAGACCAGCATAAGGAAAGTTTGAGGTGTGCTCACTTCCAATATGTCAATATAATAATACTAGAATTCTGTGTTATCAGCATTATATTTTCATTTTCAGTATTAATATCTAGAAAAGGAGCAAAATTTGTATATATAATATAAATAGTACATTTTTAGAGTGTTTTCAATCATTGGCACAAGCTATGAGGGGTATTATAAGCATTCACATGCATAAAATGAATAATACATTCCTCTATATGTTATTCTTCAAAGTGATATCTATTCAGTGATTTGATGGTCATCTTAGGTTTTTTTTTTATATAATAAGAGTGTAAAATGCTAAATGAAAACTTTTCAGTGAGCTGTCTTGGACCAGGTATATTTTGTACCGTCACATTCATCTTCTTGTCATTGTTCTGCATTATAAGGATGCATCTAGAAAGCGCATCTTGAAATTATCTCCAGAAAAACACTCTCATTGGTGTTTGATCATGAGAGAGTTTGAGTGCACAATCTGAGGAAGACAAAAATATGCAGGTGTTTTTTTAGGAGGCATTAAGCAACGCCTGGAAACAGGCACATAGGAGGGTTTACAGTCTAGGAGAATTTTCCTAGGAGTCAAACTCCTTCACGGGGGACCAGCAACACCATAGCAAACTGCTCCATTTCCTGATTCTTGTAAATCAGCACCGACTTAAATACCATAGTAATTCCTCCATTTTAGAGTACTTTTTCAAGCAACAAATTGATTTGTAAATTTCTTCCCTTTTGAAATCTTGAACTGATTCTTTTCCTTACCATATTGTACAAAACACATATCAAAAGCGTCAGTGAGGGCTAACTAATGGTATTTTTTTCTTTTGCTCTGACATCATTTATTTGTCTGTCTCAAGGCGACGAGTCCTTGCCTAGTTCTCCTGCTAAACACAGGCTTCATTATCAGCAGCTTTTGGATCCCAAACTAAAACATTTCTTTGAAGTTCATCTTGTTTCCCCTTGTTTCAAGGTTGGAATTCAGAAAGCCCAATACTCACATAGCCTGCCTTTTTTGGTACTATCCAAAGCCTTTAATTGCTTGGTCATGTTTACCACCTTGCTACATATGGTGTAGTGGACAGATTAATTAAGTAGATATGTATTTCCCCATCTGGTTGTAAAGACAGCAACGGCTGGCAGTCTATCCCATTTCCCACAAGCTTCCTGTAGGCATCGGTGAGTGTGTGATCTCCTGTGAATGGCGCACTGAGGCCACATGGCATCAGCTTTGTAGAATGTCAGCGTTATCTCCATCACTGGATCGTAGAGGCACTCTTTGAGTTATTGATCCTGAGCAAATAATGGCTATTGGTGGTTTTGGAACTTTCCGGAAGTTTACTTTACTCTGCTGCACTGAGAACACAAATTCCCTGAACAGCTTTTTAGAATACCCTCCTCTAAAAGAAAGGGGAGAGATGAATCATAAAAACATCTTCCTTGTAAGAGTTACAGTTTCTCTTATTGATCTTCCTGCGTATTTTCAACAAGGAGTTGAAATGAGTTCTGCAAAGATGGAGTACGTCCTAGCCTAAGTTGTCTCCAGACAGACATTTGTGCAAAAATGAAGGAAAAAAAAAGTCAAACCTCACCACACAACTAAGAAACAACAAATAAATCACAACATTAAAAATAAGGGTTTGTTCAGAACTCTGCTCGACCTCATTGAAGCATTATCAGCTCATGAGTTTCAGTTGTTATGTATGTACACAGTCAAATATCACTTTCTTAAGAAACTCTGTTTAAAAATTAACAATTACAGTTGAAAGAATGAAAAGTGACCTTAAAACCTAAGGTAATGTAAACATGATCTGTATTAAACTTAATATTAAAGTCAAAATTTTATTAATGTTTTAAATTTGACAACAATATTTATTTATTTATTTATTTTTAAATTTATTTATTAATTTATTCATATTACATCTCAATTGTTAGCCCATCCCTTGTATCCTCCCTTTCTTTCCTCCCTCCCGTTTCCCCCTCTACTCCCTTCCCCTATGTCTGTGACTGAGGGGGACCTCCTCCCCCTGTATATGCTCCTAGGGTATCAAGTCTCTTCTTGGTGACTTATTATCTTTCCTCTGAGTGCCACCAGGCCTCCCCATCCAAGGGACATGGTCCGATATGGGGCACCAGAGTTTGTGTGAAAGTCAGATCCCCTTCTCCACTTAACGGTGGAGAATGTCCTGTCCATCGGCTAGACTGGGTAGGGGTTCGAAGTTTACTGCTATATTTTCCTTGGCTGGTTCCATAGTTTGAGGAGGACTAGAGGGCCCAGACCCGCCTGTATTTTTCCAGGACCCACTGGATCCCTCTATTTCCTCATTCTTCCCGGCTTCTCAACCCTAAAGTCTCAATAGGATTTTCTCCTCTCTGACCCACTTTCTTGGTAGGTAAAGTTTATCATGGGGGCGTACCCCTTGGCCTAGTTGACAACAATATTTAAATAAAGTCTATTTGACTTTACACTGTAAGAATAATTCTACTTGTTAATTTATTCAATATTTGTCAAAAATAACACTCGCTGACATTCACTGAATCTCGCAGCCTGCAGGGTAGCATACACTAATTGACTTATCACTAAGACAATGAGCTCCACATAAAGTTTTGCTGTAGACAAAATTACGGTGTGAAGTATTAAGCTGTTGAGTTGGATCATTTAACTGTATTGCTACCAATTAGAGTTGAGACACGTATTTGCACTATCTCAATTTGCAATTAGTGAAGGTAAAATTATTTATATCACGCATATCATGCACTAAAAACATAGCATTTTAGCAGACAATTATTACAAAAGCCATATGAATACAATCCAAATTCTCATAGCTGTATCATGTCATTTCCAATATGAAATTATGTGAATTTACAATTTTAACCCCTACATTCTGGGCTCTAAAGATATGACACACTTTTCTAGAGAAGCTAAATTGTCTGTACAAAGCAAAATGCTTATCAAAGTTTATCTTGCACTGCCTCATCTTGTTTATATCTGAATGATCCAATACCATCTTAGCTAATGAATAACATTCTCCTGGGGTATAAACATGAAATTAAGGAGAATATTACATCATTTATGAAAATTCCTCACTGAGAATTAAAATAAGATATACAGTACTTTATGTAATAATAGAATTAGTATAGTACTTACTTTTAATTTTAAAAATTAGCCTTATTATGCAGTTTGGGGATCACAGGATAAATTGAGTTCAACATGTGTTTGCTGTGTAGTCTCTGCTCAATTTACCTTCAGTATGTATAAAGAATGCTGCCATGCTGATCTTTTGCCACCATCAAGAGCCCGTTTTCATATTAGTGTGTCCTCTTGTGGGATATTCCATAGGCTTTGAAAAAAGGTACAATGTTACATATTCAACTCCTCAGTCTCACGTATGGTCTACAGAGGAAAGAATTATCGCTGCCTGGATGCCCTCTTCTTTTAGGAGTGCTGCTTTCCTTCCTACCTGAGACAGCGTTTCCTATTGTCTCTGGAATACAGCCTTGTCGTAGAGCTGCAATCATGACATTCATATCCTTGCTGAATTAACTCATCTCCTGTGATGATACAGGTCTAGATTCTGAGATGAACCTGTATCCTCACTGAGCATTTTGTACACTCAGGATCTAGATTTACCAAAGGTTATCTGTGTTTGCATCTGGTGGAGGAAAATGAGTGCCAGTGCCTATGTCACATTCTCACCAGCATCGTGTTGCTAGCATTATGAGTGTCATCACTTGAGTGGACATATAGTGGCGAGCCACTGAAGTGATTAACAGTTCCACCAACAGTATAAGGTGCAGAGTAACATTGTTTAATTACCTTCGGTGCACTGTCTTTGGTGAGATGTTTTTGGGACAACTATTGCCTGGTGTTGAATTCATTTATTTCCTTGTTGTTTATTTTCAATATTTTTGTATATTTTGGGTTAGTTATATATTTTGCAGATATTTACTCTCACTATATAAAAGAACAGCATTTTCACATGTTTGGGTTTTAAATTTTACCTATCTGTTACTTTAATTGATTGTGCTTTTTACATCTAAAGTCATTGCCAGTTCCCAGGTTGCACATGTCTTCCTTTTCTGTGCTAACTTCTAAGAGTCCTCTGTTTTAAAAATATTGTAATTATTATTTTTTTAATTTATTTTTTTATTAATTTATTCTTGTTACATCTCTATGGTTATCCCATCCCTTGTATCCTCCCATTCTCCCCTCCCTCCTATTTTCCCCTTATTCCCCTCCCCTATGACTGTTCCTGAGAGGGATTACCTCCCCCTGTATATGCTCATAGGGTATCTAGTCTCTTCTCGGTGACCTGCTGTCCTTCCTCTGAGTGCCACTAGGTCTCCCCCTCCAGGGGACATAATCAAATGTGAGGCACCAGAGTACATGAGAAAGTCAAATCCCCCTCTCCACTCAAGTGTGGAGACTGTCCTGTCCATGGGCTAGATCAGGGTAGGGGTTTAAATTTTATGGTTTGGGAATAACTGAGGGTTTTATTTAGCATAATTTCTTTACCATGAGACAAAATAGTTGTTCCAAAACTATTTTTAAAAACACCAATAACTTAGGATCTAAAATAAACAAGAAATGGGGACTTTTGAAACTGAAAAGCTTCTGCAAGGCAAAGAACCACAGAACAAAAGAACAGCCTACTGAATGGGAAAAGATCTTCACCAACCCTATATCAGACGATGGGCTAATATCCAAAATATATAAAGAACTCAAGAAATTAAATACTACAAAACCAAATAATCCAATTAAATAATGGGGTATAGAATTAAACAGAGAATTCTCAACAGAGGAATATAGAGCGGCAGAGAAACACTTAAAGAAATGCTCAATGTCCCTAGTCATCAGGGAAATGCAAATCAAAACAACTCTGAGATTCCATTTTATACCTATTAGAATGGTTAAGATCAAAAGCTCAAGTGACAGCATATACTGGCCAGGATGTGGAGGAAGGGGAACACTCCTCCATTGCTAGAGGGAGTGCAAATTTGTACAACCAATTTGGAAATAAATCTGGTGCTTTCTCAGAAGATTTGGAGTAGTTCTAGCTAAAGGCCCAGCCATACCACTCCTTGGGGTATACCTAAAAGATGATCCACCACACAAGGACATTCACTCAATTTTGTTCATAACTTCTTTATTTGTAATAACTAGAATCTGGAAACAACCTAGACGTCCTTCAATCAAAAAAATGTATAAAGAAACTGTGGTACATTTACACAATGGAATATAACTTAGCCATTAAAAAATAAGGAAACCTTCAATTTTGCAGGCAAATGGAA
The DNA here is from genome assembly GCA_907169655.1 of Acomys percivali. Lineage (NCBI taxonomy): Eukaryota > Metazoa > Chordata > Mammalia > Rodentia > Muridae > Acomys > Acomys percivali. The sequence continues at coordinate 2,824,600 of OU015747.1, read as the reverse complement.
GGAACTAGAAAAGATCATCCTGAGTGAGGTAATCTGGACTCAGAAAGACATGCATGGTATATACTCACTTGTAAATGGATATTAGCCCAATAGTATAGGATAAAGAGGCTACAATACACAGACCTAATGAAACTAAATGACAAGGAGGACCCTAGGGAGAATGCTCAATTCTCATTCAGAAGGACAAGTAGAATAGAGACAGGAAGCAGTTGAAGAGAAGGAACAGGAAGGGAGCCTACCATAGAGGTCATGTGAAAGACTCCACCCAACGGGGGAACCAATAAGATGCAGAGATACACAACCAAACTTCATCATGAAGCACAGTGGGTCTTATGGAAGAGTTTGGGAATAGAGGGACCTGGAGGGGTCAGGAGCTCCCCAAGGAGACCAATGGAGCAAACAAATCACGGCAGAGTAGGGGATCCTGCAGAGACTGATGCACCAACCAAGGACCATGCATGGTGAGGACCTAGACCCTCTGCTCAGATGTAGTAGATAGGCATCTCAGTCTTCTTGTGGGGCCCTTAATATAGCAAGTAGGGACTATTTCTGGCATAGACTCTGGCCCCCACATGTTGATTACTTCCACCTGGCAGAGTGCTTTGCCAGGCCACAGAGGAAGAGGATACAGGTGGTCCATATGAGACTTGATAGGCTGAAGGCATGTGTCAGAGGAACAGGGCTTCCCTTTCTGAGGACTAAGGGAGGGAGGGAGGTTATATACGGGTGGGAGGCTGTCTCTGGGAGGCAAAGAGAGAGGGGCAACAGTCGGAATGCAAAGTGAACAATTAAAAATAAAAATAAAAAGGCCTGCCTTATATAAAACAAGAAAATCTTTCAATTTGTGTATATTGCGATATCTTTTCTATTTTGACAAAAATAGTTTATGCAATATCTCTATATCATTTATTAATATATAAGTGCAATAAACTGTGTGATAAACACTAAATGATAAATACTAAATTTACAAATAACATATGTATTACATAAAGGTAATTGTGGGTGGGTAATTCTGAGACAATTTTTCTACTTCACTGATCTGTAGTTGATATAATATTTGTAATGGTAACAGCAGATCATAAATCAAATAATGGCTTTCCAATTAATTTATTTCACTTCTATACAATGCTGACTCTTCTGTGTAGCTTGACTTTTGACTAATTTATTTCTTTTTCCTACCTCCCTATACTATCCTCATTCCTACCAACACCCCAACACTAGGTGGAAGAGAAAGAATGTTAGACGGGAAAGTACCATTTAACACTTCCTGCTGTTTAGGGCCATCAAATCCTCTGGGACAAATTTGATCTTCATTATCAAGATATCTCTCTCTAACCAGCCACCAGCAATTCAGCAAACAGCAAACATCAATACGGGCAACAGCAGCCACAACAGTGCGAACAGCAGCCCTCTACCTCTCTTGGAGCTCTGGCATTTACGTACCCTCTAAAGAGACCCCAGAATTCCAAATGTAAGCTATCCTCAGCTGGCAAAAACATGAGGCAAATCATCGTCGGCTTCCCTGGACAATTGAAGCAGCCTCATATTCTACACCTTGGATTAAAAGAAATACATATTCTTATAATATTTCTAGGTTTTTTGAGAAATCGAAATTCTCATTACACTTATGAGTCATTTTCCTGTCCATATATACCTTAAAATATTTTAACAATATGTATATGGTAACTTATGATGTTGACTGTTATTAAATTCAACCTATTGTTGAATTTAGAAAAATGCCATCTAGTATAATATTGACTCTTTTATTCACTAATGTGAAATATCTCTCAATTAAGTAACCATTCTTTTGCTTTTTTCCTAGCAGAATTGCTTTGTCTAATCCTTATGAAGTTTTCATAAGTGTCACCATATGAGCATAACCTTTAGATTGAATGTGCATTATGGAGAGTATTTATTGGTTGACTTACATGGTATGTGCTAAATAGTTGAAAAAAGGACTATCTGGACCACCAAAGTTACAGTAATCAAATTAGATTCTACACGAGCTACAAATAAAGGACTTTACCAACATTTTAAACTCTGTCTATTCAGGACACATTCACCTTTCTGTCTCCACATCTAGGTAAATTTCTAGCTCTAATGTGTCTCAAATAATAAAGAAAAAAATACCTTGGTGTATACTACAAATTTGAAATAATGTACATATGACTTAGCTTCACTATCTACCATTATGTATTAAGGAATTTATTATTTAATGATTAAGATTAATATGTCATTAATGGTATAGAAGATGATAGGTTAAAGGCAATTATTTGAGGAGGGGAGAGAGAGGGAGAGAGAGAGAGAGAAAGAGAGAGAGAGAGAGAGAGAGAGAGAGAGAGAGAGAGAGATGCATCACCATCCTATTTTTCAATATTCAGTATGTTGCAGCATTACATACAAAAAGAAAAAAGGGATTAAAAAGTTTCACAAAGATTATTTTTTAAAATAACTCTATGGCTAAAGTACTGGCCAGCAAAAAGCAGAAGTTTACTCATTAGTCTAGTTATATTTCAAAATTCATGTTTGGTTAAAGTTGTTAGCCTAAGTAGTTAAATCAAATTTATTTAGATGCCCAGAGATTTAAAACAATTGCAAAAGTCTTCACTAGCTAAAACAGTAGTTGCATTATGTGACATGTGTACTCATCAGTACATTGCAGAAAGAAAGGAAGAAAAAGCAGTGTTAAAATCCATGGGCATGTGATGAGTGACTGCGTGTTACTGATTTATAGTCTGTCATCTAGATGGTGCCTTATTTCCTAGTACAACTCAGTTATTGGTAGTGGATAAATAATGGTTCTTTCCCCTATGAGCATGTACTGGGGGAGAAAGTCCCCCTCAGTCACAGTCATAGGGGAGGGGAGTAAGTGGAAAATGGGAGGGAGGGAGGAATGGGAGGATACAAGGGATGGGATAACCATTGAGATGTAATATGAATGAATTAATAAATAAATTTTTTAAAATAATGTTCTTTCACTTTGTCTTACATGTGGAGACAAGCAACTATGGCATGAAATAATCACATGGTTCTGTGACACAGGAACCAACAGAAGCATCATCTGTCATGTACATGTCAGATGAAGCCACACAGAAAAACAAGACAAACAGCAAAATAGCTGTATTACTATATATCATTTCAAACTTGACTTATTTGTATATTAGTACAAATTCATAGTCTGAAATCTTAAAGAAATTATAAGGCTTAGCTCAAACCAGGAAAGCTTCAAAGGAGAGCTTCACAGAAGTACACATCTGTTGCCATGGAAACAAAATGCTTTGACTAGAGACACATCATGTATGAAATAAAATGAATAAAGATATTTTACTGGAAGATATCAATATTTGTTTATGGAATGAGTGCCAATTGAATCTTTTGTTTTCTTCTGTGGTCAACAGTGGGGGGCCTTGGATGAGAAAATTTAAATTTCTAACTTTTTTGGAAAAATAACAAAGCATTCTCTCCAATATTCTGGTTTTTAATATAAAATTTATCTTTATAGTAACAACATATATCTTATAAAATAACATTTTACCTAACTATACATTATCACTAGAAATGTATTTTAAAATTCCATATATGTGTGTGTGTTATATTTTATCATAAAAATAATCTCTAATAACATTAAAACATTATGTTAATATTGTACTTAATTATTTTCATGGGTACATAACACCAAATATATTAAAATATACCCTAAACATTATTAATTTAGGAAAAGGCTTATTTTAAAAATTACTGTCTACAAACTATTTATTGGTATTGGGGATATTTTAATCACTGTACATAAATGCATTATACATAATCATGTACACAGACAATTAATCACCCTTTTTAATTATGTTGATTTATTTAGGATCTCTTACTTTTAAAACAAGCTTCTTGGAATGTTACAATAAAAACAATTCCTATATGGAAACAATATTTTCCACTAGATGAGGAAAGACCTTTTTTCTCCTGGAACGTGCAGGTACCGAGACGATTTTTTGTTTGTTTGTTTGTTTTGTGTTAAAAAAAATAAGTTGTGGAGAATGTTCTGTCCATTGGCTAGATCTGGGTAGGGGCTTAAAGTTTACGGCCTGTATTGTCCTTGGCTGGTGCCCCTGGGCCCAAATCTGCCTATCATAATGTTCTACTTGTAGGTTTCTAGGACCCACTGGATCCTTCTACATTGCTATTCTCCCATTGTTCTCTCATCTAGAGTCCCAATAGGATGTCCTCCCCTCTGTCCCAGTTTCCTGGTAAGTGAAGGCTTTCATGGGACATGGCCCTTGGGGCACAGTTGAGTGGAGAGTGGGGTATGACTTTCACACGAACTCTGGTGCCTCACATTTGACTATGTCCCCTGGAGGGGGAGACCTAGTTGCACTCAGAGGAAGGACAGCAGGCTACCAAGAAGAGACTTGATACCCTTTGAGCATATACAGGGGGAGGAGGTCCCCCTCAGTCACAGTCATAGGGGAGGGGAATAAGGGGAAAATGGGAGGGAGGGAGGAATGGGAGGATACAAGGGATGGGATAACCATAGAGATGTAACAAGAATAAATTAATAAAAAGTTTTTTAAAAAAGAAAAATAAGTTGTGATAAAACAAATATTGGTTGTGTAAAAAAAAAAATGTTCAAGGCAGGAAGAACTGTGCAGGGTTTGAGATGAGCTTTGTGGACAGTGTTGGGAAGGAATGGCCCACAGGCTCCGAGACGTCATATGAACTGCATCTCTTACTCCACACGTTACTCATTGCTGGAGCTATGGCTCTGCAGCGCATCAGTAAGCAATGGACCATTGCTTTATTTCGTAGCACTCAACCACCACTGGACACACGCACCATCTACTCACGCTTTTGGTCAGGATTCAGCTGAGTGTGACCAATATTAGGGAAAAAAAAAAAAAAGATTGTAAGTGATGGCTCACTGAAGTGTCACTATCCCTACAACTGTTTAACTCGGGTGAACTGAGAATAAAGCTTTGTAACCACTGAAATATTTGTTGATTAAAAACAGAAGCACATAAACTCCCATTTTTAAATATTTTACTTGTAGCTTTCTTCCTGAGACAAAGCAAAAGAGAGATGACACCTGCTTCTCTTTCACCTCATCAGCAACTCCGGCTGTATGCTTATTTTCTGTGAGCTGTGAAAAATTAAACCTCAGAGCAATAATGTAACCAAAGGCCTTAGAGCTTTAGTTTAGACTTTAAAGTTTTATATGAAAGTCTTAACATATGTATAACATAAACTGGGAATTTAGCTGCTAAGCATTTTTAAAACATAAAATCCATATATTTTCAGACTCAGCTCTGTCTACTATTCATGAGGAACATTTAATTTTTTTCTGAATAAAACACAAGAGAAAGTTGTTTGAGTTTTCCTGCTCTAAATTTTTAATGAAACTTAAAAAACAAAATCTTTAAAACGTGTGTAAAAGAGTCAGCTGGACAGTGTTGTCTCGAAGGCGAGGAAGAGACGAGATTGATGCAGAGCTCTCAAGAGGCTAATTAAAACTGAGCGAAGTACCAAATCTCATGTTTCGCTTCCCTGCCAAAGCAACTGTTAAAAATAAACTCATCAGTCTACCTAGGCATTATGGAATGTTTTAATCATATAGTAAACATTCTGTAATTCTGAGATGTACCCAGGATGGTAGATTCTACCCTGAGAATATTACATTTTATTCATTTTGCATAAAATAGCTTTAAGTATACATTTCCTTAACTTTCTAAAAATTAAACACATATCTTTAGTATTATTATTATATTTTTTTCAGTATTATTATTTTAAAATCAAGGGTCTAAAACAGATTTTTTTTTAAGATGTTACATTACATTTTGGTCCAAATTCTTTGACTCTGGCAAGTAATTTGGTGCTTCCAAAATTAGGTAATTTATAACATTATGTAGTTAATAACTTTTAAAGAAAAAAAAGAAAAAGAAGTTGTGATAAAACAAATATTGGTTGTGTAAAAGAAATGTTCAAGGCAGGAAGAACTGTGCCGGGATTTGCAGTCCTGACTGTAAATTACTTATTAAACTATGGTTATTTCAAAGATGAAGATATATTTGAAAAATACATTAATGCATTTTTCTTTTAAAACGACATATCTTTAACAAAACAGATTTTAATATATTCTGTTTCTAAACTATTTGGGGATATAAAATCTATAAGAAAATAGAGGAGACATAGATGAGATCGAGAGAATGCCAGGTAGAAGACTACGTAGAAAATAGCCCATAGAGTCCCTGCGATGTGTAAATTCCTTTTCCTCCAGGTGCAAGTATGGATGGTGTTGAGCTCATCATGATAAAACGTCTATCTGGTAATTCCAGCCATGTAGCCCCTGAAGCTTACCACATTCTTGAATATGTTTTAATGATTTAGTTCAGTTGCATTTGATGAATAATCAACCTGTTGTGCCAGGACCTGTAGAGTTGGTTCAAAAATTAAGAACACTTGCAGCTCTTACAGAGCAGCAGTGTTTGGTCCTTTGCACCAACACTGCAGGCACAACCATGTGTAACCTTGTTTCCATAGGGTCCAGTGCCCATGGACACCAACATATGAGAGGTATGCACACATATATACGTGCAGACAAAACTACCTATACACATAAAAAATAAATAAATGCTTAAAAATAAATATTTCCATTTGTGTTGAGCTGCACAAAGAAACAAAGGCAGAGTCAAGGAAATAACCTACTCTAAGAGAATAGGCCTGACACTGGCTACGATTTCCATAGATTGTGGTGCTGGTGATTTAATTAACTACTTTTCATCATATTAAACTGAATAAAATAGATACAACTCTTGCATTTTAAAAGTACTATATTGTTTTCCAAGAGTTTTTTTTTTTTTACATGCATTATGCTTGAGAAGGCAGGAAGGCTGATATTGTTATCAAGAAACTGAAATTCTGTTGGTGATGCTCGAGTCTACAATTCTTGTTCTCTTCCTTAGGTTTTCCAACTCCAGGATTGCCTCAGATTGTTGTTGTTGTTGTTGTTACTGCTTCTAATTCCATTTTAAGATCATGAATACTTGTATTCATTTCTTTCTCTCGTTTGACTTATAAATGGAATTTAGCCACATAATACAGGACAACCACACTACAATACCTAAAGAAGCTAATAACAAGGAAGACCCTAGGAAGGATGCTTAATTCTTATTCAGAGAGGAAACTAGACCAGACAGTGAAAGCAGTTGAAGAGAAGGCCCAGGGTGGGAACCTACCATGGATGTCCTCTGAAAGACTCCACCTCGCAGGGTTTGCAAACAGATGCTGAGACTCACAGACAAACCTTGAGGTGAAACGCAGGGAATCTTCTTGAAGAGTTGGGGCGTAAAAGGACTTGGAGAGTACAGGAGCTCCACAGGGAGCCTGATGGAGATAACAAATCCAGGCAGGGGGTGGGGTGGTGGGTGCTGCAGAGACTGATGCCCCAACCAAGAACCGTGCATGGTGAGGACCTGAGCCTCTGCTCAGATGTAGTAGACAGGCAGCACAGTCTGCTTATGGGTCTCATAATATAGGAGTAGGGGCTACCTCTGACATGGTGCCCACTCATTGATACATCCCCCTGACAGGGTGGCCTTGCCAGGCCACAGAGTAAGAGGATGCAGGCAGTCCAGATGAGACTTGACAGGATGGTGTCAAATGATGGGGTATGAGGGTTCGCCCTTTCTAAGGACTCAGGGAGCAGGATAGAGGAGATAAAGATGGAGGACACTGGGAGGAGACAAGGGAGGGCGTACAATCCGGATATAAAGTGAATAAAAGCCCAGAAATTGAAACTCAAAAGACTGCCTCAGAAACTAGTGGAAAAACAAGGACATCTGAATTTCTTCATGCTTCTTTTTCTGAACATATAGAAGCTTCAAATATATAGATGAGTCAAATGTAATACAATATGGAAAGTTTCCTTCTGTCCAGTTAAAGGGTAGACAGCACTTACAACACTCAAGGAAAAAAAAAGTGTCCTTAGGAGTAAAAAAATCTCATGCATTACTGTTTTCAAGAGCAAAGTTTTATCAAAGTGAAGTTTGATAGTTATGACTGAAGTAAAAAAATTATTAACTTAGATTATATAAGAGGTCTTTAGACAGAAATTGATGCTAGTGTTGATTTTGTCTTTGACTTCAAGTATGAGACTTTAACCATGTCTTTGTTTGGATGATGCTTTAAGATTCCACCCATGTTCAACGTGGAGGTCCAGCCTCAGTCAGATAGGTAGTCCTTAATGACTTTTAATAAGGTGACAAACAACACATCTTATAAATGCAAGCCAACAGATGCCCATCTTATTACAACTATCTCCTTAATTGTTATATCACTAAAAAACACTATTTAACTTATCTAATGACTCAAGCATCACGCTGTAGACATTTATAGTCCATCTCTGTCCCCCAGATGCCTCTTTAATGGCTCCAACTAGCCAAACATGAAGCAGCTGATACCTCCCAGACCATCTGCCTTGTGAAAGTTACACTTGTCTATCGCACACTGTACTTCCCTGTGTGTCTTCAGACCCTTGGCATGGCAGGTGAAATGCACTCAAGAAATTTTTCCACAATGACAGGTGTTGGCTCTTAATTTTGTCTTAATTCGCCATAATAATTCATCTTTTATAAATACACTGACCCCACTCATGAAGATTTACCATTATGACCTTTGCCCCTGGCCCATTTCCTGATACTTTTACACTGGGGATTGGGATTTCAATGTAAGAATATTGGAATTCTATACCAATGTATCAAAATTAAACTTACTTTGCATCAATGTATAAAAAAAGTTATACCAATGAATTAAAAATAACTTTATTTGTGAATAACAATTAAGGCCCTAAGTTGAAGAGTAGATTCAATAATCTACTTTTTGCTTTATCATCATCCCTATATAATTTTATTTTCCCCCTTCTTTCTTTTAACCCCTATTTGCATACCTATGAAAGAAAAATAAAGGAAAAGAGAGACATTCCTGAGTCCAACCTCATTTTCTTTCTGTATAAGATCAATAATAACGTGCAACCAACTCCCATTGAAAATAAGCATCTGGAACCCAAAAGAGCAACCAAAAACCTACCCAACCCCCCTTAGGGGAAATGGGACATCATTCTCTTAAAGTTACTTGTGACTGAATTGGGACAAATAATACCTTTGTAGTGACCCAAATAAAATATGGAAAATCATTAAACAAGCCAGAAATAGCATATGTGGTCCAGTTGCTAAATGTTGAGACATTTGGGGCTCTATAGCAGTGCTGAGTGGAAAAGCCTGAAATGCTGGATCAATTGGGACCTGAAGCTGTCTTGGCAGCTGTCTTGGGAGCTGTCTTGTTCTGATGAGTAACAACAATTGAAGTGCCTGGGGCTGCAACACGAAGGATGCAGCATGTCCGTCTTCACACACATTACATATATTCCTACTGTAATATGAGGTACTGTATACAAACAACTCAATCATAATACAAGGTATTTCCAATACCTTGAAAATAGTATGGCAGGCTGTTTAGGATAATTAAGTAACACAAGCTAATTGTTAGTTGATCAAATCATGGTCATGTCAATTACTAGTCTACTTTTTATCACAAGAATATACATCCTAGGTTTAACAGATAGATATGATTCTATAAAAATAGAAGGCAAAATAGTGACATAAGGTCTTCAAAAGTCTGTCAGATATATTGGCCCAGAAGGCTAAAGATGATGCTCCAACATTATAGAGTTTTGGGTGACTGTTCAGGCAATAAATTGTCTCTGTCATTTTTTCATTTTGGAAGCTGCTAATATGCACGCCCTGTATACCCAGGTAATTAGTTTTAAACCTTCTCAAATCTCTATTATCTATTGTTTCAAGCATTTTCCAGGAAATAATATAATTTCAATATTCTTTCTGGCTGAAAACAATCTTCCGTTATGTATGTGAACCATGTTTTCTGTACCTACACCTCTATTGCCCTCCACCTAGGCTGTTTCTGTCAGACAACAATAAGTGTCAGTGTGAAAATATCACCAAAGCTACATTTTTAATGGAGAAAAGTTTGGAAGATTCTCTTTGCATTACAGATATAATTAACTAAATCCACCTACAGCAGTAAGCAGTGAGGGAAACACAACAACCCATCTCAGAAATACGCCAGGCAGCCCTGATAAGAAGTAGGACAAGATGTGACTCAAGCAGATGTTACTGGGTGGAAGATGCACATTTTGCAATGAATTGAAGCACAGATAATTCCATTCACATCAGGTAAAAAGTGATAAGGGCTGCAGCTTATAAAGTGAGGAGGAGTGAATCGTGTACTTCCTGAACTCTAGCCAAAAGGCATAAATAAAGGGGGCAGGGTTCTGTATGAATGTCGTTATTTTTATTTATTGCTGCTGTTTTTTTTCTAAAGGTAAAATTCTTGTAAAGTCTTATATTTCATTTTCTGTGTTGACTTGAGAAAGCATTAAAATGTGGGAAAGTTGTAGGTATAAAAGGTATCATCCAATCTGTCCCACAAAGTGAACTGCATTTAATATCCATGTCATCAAAATCACCAGGTAAAGACATCGCTTGACATTCTGTTTCCATTAACACAATCTCAATAAAAATACCAGGAATTACATGTTAACTGACAAGAAAAATTATCCATTTAATAAAACATAAGCAAAAAACAATACAGAGGTCTAAGTTTCAAAATATTGACATGAAACATTCACTAAAATTTGCTTTGAGTTTGGTTCTATGGAGATGAGTCTTATATAGCCCTAGTTAATTTCACATATAGAATATGGCCCGGGTAAACTTGAGCATGTCTTCTTTTCTTTTCTTTTTCTTTTTCTTTATTAATTTATTCAGATTACACCTCAATGATTATCCCATCACTTGTATCCTCCTGTTCCTCTCTCCTTCCCACAAACCTCAACATGTCTTATAGCTACTTTTACCTCAGTTTTAAATTTAGAGTTTACACTTATAAAAATTGTAATGTAACTTATAAAAATTGTTCTTATTGTTTTCAAGTTCATATATGCAGTAAGATTAAAATGTAGACTCTTAAATATTAGAATATCATACTTTATTTATCTCTGCGTTATATTTGGTCCTGGTCAATAACAATGTAATTAAGTGTCTGGAGAGATGACGGATCTGCAGTTAAGAGCACGGACTGCATTTGAAGAACATCAGAGTTCAGTTCTTAGCACCCACATCAGACTGTGATGGTGAGGTGCTCTCTTCTGACATTCTTGGGCATCTGAGCTCATCTACACATAGCCATACAGATACACTTAATAAAACATAATACAATGTGTTACAAATAATAGACGCTATTCAAATTATGTTTGAAGACAAGGACAGGTGAGCCAACATGTTATGTAGGATGCTAAGCAGCGCTTCACTGTGGTTTTAGAAATTTGTGTTTTGCAAGGAGAAAACTTGTATTTGAACTCAAAATCTCCCAGGTTAGGAGATCAGATTTTACAGGAAGCTCATTTTTATTTTGAGATTGGATTAAATAAATTCAAAAAAAAAAGAAGAAGAAAAAAGCGTATCAGAGTTTTCTGTGCTTTGTCTGTTGAAATGTAAAATGTATGGGTAAGTAGAGAAGTTGAACTTTCAGGAGGGCCATGGTCAGAAATGTCTAGGAAAGTGGATTTTTACCAACCAGTATAAGCAGATATGTTACCCATCCTTCCTAAGACCATTTAGAAAGACATAATAGTGGAAAACTTGGTTATATGTGCTAAATATAGTTCTTGAATCTGTTCACGCAGAACCTTCCTAGCCTTGCCTTTCCCTGTACCTTTTGAAGATGGGAATCTTCAATAAGAAATCTACATTTTGAGCTGGATCAATGGATCAGCAGTTAAGAGCATTGGCTGATGTTCCAGAAAACATAATTTTCCAGAATCCATGTTGCTGGTCACAACCATGTGTATTTCCAGTTCCAAAGAATGCCAGGCTCTCCTGTGGCTTCTCTGAGCATGACACACATGTCATGCATGGACATGCATGCACAAAGAACACATCTACACATACAAATAAAATCTAGAAAAAGCAAAAAACTCATGTTATAAATTATCCATGAACTAATAGGTATGTCCACGTTGAAGCTGAGAAGACAGAGAATATAGTTGAGGATTATACCTGAAATAATATTGGTTAAATAATATTGGTTTCAAATTTTAGATTCTCAGATATTTTATAAAGAAAATGATTTATGAACATTCCTCCCTGTTTTTATTGTTTTTATTAAATAGAATAATCAAGTATGTGGAGGAACAGTTATGACACATTATGCTCATCATAGCTATTCCTCTTAGATACCCACATACATGTGATTTACTTTCATAGTCAAAATGCCATTGATACAACTTTAAATAAATGAATGAATATTCAAAGCATTTTGCACATGAATCTCAATTTCTCTGTCGAAATTTTATTGTCCTGCGTGTGTGTTGAGGAAAGGCTTTTGACTACAAGAAGCATATACGAAGAAATCTGCCCTCTATGAGACCACAGAACACAGGCTCAAACCTCAGTGAGATCAAGCAAGAACTGTCTCCTGGGGAGAGATGGTGGGATAATGTTTCACTGGGTCCATACTTCACTAATTGGACAACAACGCCTGACCAGTGAGCTTCAGCAGTCCTTCTGTTTCTGTTCACTAGTGCTGGGTTTACAGATGCGTGTGGCCATGTTGAGCTTACAGACGTGTGTGGCCATGTTGAGTTTACAGATGTGTGTGGCCGTGCCTGACTTATGTTGTCGCAGACCCGAAATCAGCAGTTTACCCCATGGGTCACACCCTCATCTCTCAAGATAGTGTTAAGGAATATACATTCCTTACAAGTTGCTATCTGAGACTTGTCAAAATATATGCACTTGTGCAAAAAAGAAGCAATGCCTTCTACCAGTTACCTGCCATGTATCTCTCTGCTACATGAGTGCACACTGTTAAAGTGTGCAGTCTATTTGTGTGCAGTGTGATTCCATTTGAAATGCATGCATCTGGTTAAAATAAATTTAAAGAGAAAACGTTTGTGTACACATCCGAGCTTTTGATGTTACATATAGGTTATATTAAATACTACACATAAAACCTTGGAAATAGATGTTGAGAAAAAGTTAATAATTATTGAAAGTAATTTAGAAGTGATATTAAGGATAGCTTCAAGGGTCAAGAAATTGAATTAGGGAGTTGTCGAGATTTAATAAAAGTTCCCTTTAATTGGCAAAGACAATCAAGAGAATTCATGTATGATGAGAGGTGCACTTCAGAGCTGTGGCCTCTGTCCCACATCTGTAGCTATATTAGCAAATATTGCTGTTGCCATGGGAAAGAGTCTGCATATCTAGAATTCAAGTCTGTGAATCTCACAGCCTAGCAAGCCAGAGCAAATTTGTTTGAGTTTAGTATTATTTGATACGAAGAAAAAAATAGTTTTAAGGGTAAGAAAACCTGAAGTTTCTTTCAAAATTACCATGTTGTTTTATATTTTTTCCTTTTTTCTTTAATTAATTAATTAATTTTACATTCTGATCACAGCTTCTTGTCCCTCCTTCTCCCCTTCCTTCTCTCTGTTCCCTCTTATTTTTTCTCTTCTGAGAAGTGGAGGCCTTACATGTGTGTAAACCCGCCTTGACACATCACAATGCAGCAGGACTAGGCACATCTTCTCTTGTTGAGGCAGACACAGCAATCCAGTTTCAGGAAAGTGATCCAAAGGCAGGCAACAGAATCAGAGACAGCCCCTACTCCAATTGTTAGGGGACCCACAGGAACACCAAGCTGCATCATCTGTTATTTGTAGGGGGCCTAGACCTGTCCCATGCATGCTCTTTAGTCGGTGAAGCAGCCTCTGTGAGCCCCTATGGACCTGTGTTAGTTGATGCTGTACGTTTTCTTGTGTCACTGACACCTCTGTCTCCTTCAAGCCTTTGTTTTCCCCTATTCCACAGGGTTCCCCAAGCTCCACCTAATGTTGGCTTCTGCGTCTCTGCATCAGTTTTCATTAGTTGCTGGGTGAAGCCTCCCAGAGGACAGTTATGCTAGGCTTCTATGTGCAAGCATAGCAGAATATGGTTAATAGTGTCAGAGGTTGGATCTCACAGGGTGGGTCTCAAAGTAAGCCATTTATTAATTGGTCTTTCCCTCAAAATCTGCTTCTTCATTATCTCTGCACATCTTGTAGGCAGGAAAAATTTGAGGTCAAAGGTTTTGAGGATAGGTTTTCATCCAAATGCCTCCATTGGAAGTCTTGCCTGGTTACAGGAGGAGGCCATTTCAGGATCCATATCCTCTGTTGCTAGGAGTCTCCTCTAGGGTCACATCCATGGGAGTTTTCCTTGGTCTAGGTTCCTGGCTTATCCCAAAGCTGCCTCCCCCACCACCAAATTCAGTTCTCTTTCCTGTTTTCGCTTCCTCAGTCCTCACACTTGGTCTCTCCTACCCCATCTCTCACTCACTTCCCTTACTCCATCCATATCCAATGTCTATCTTACTTTCTCTTCTGTGTGAGATTCAAGCATCCTTCCTTGGGATCTCCTTGCTACTTAGCTTCTTGGGTCTGTGGATTGTAGCATGGTTATTCTGTCCTTTATCCTGGCTAGTGTCCACTTATAAGTGACTACACACCATTCATGTCTTTCTGAGTCTAGGATACCTTCCTCAGGATGATATTTTCTAGGTCCATTTTTTTCCCCTGCACATTTCCCGATGACCTTGTATTTCATAGCTGCAAGAATTCCATCGTGTAAATGTACCACATGTTCTTTACCTTTTCTTCCATAGAGAAACATGTCGGTTGTCTCCAGTTTCTGGGTATTACAAATAAAGCTGCTACGAACTTAAGTGAGCAAGTGTCCTTGTGTCATGGTAGGGCATCTCTTGGATATATGCCCAGAAGAGGAATAGCTGGTACTTGACTTAGAACTATTCCCAACTCTAAGGGCCATTTTGATATGCATTTCCCTGATGACTAAGGACTCGAACATTACTTGAAGTCCTTAATTGCCACTAGAGATTCTTCTGTCGAGAAGTCTTTGTTGAGATGTGTGCCTCATTTTCTAATTGTTTAGATCTGTACCTCACTTTGTAACTGGGTTATGTTGTTTGATGGTGTCTAGTTTCTTGAGATCATTACATTTTTTTGTATGTGCCTTGTATCCCTCATCTGTCTAAATGTTCTGTTTGATTTTGTCAAAAACCTTTTCAGCACCTAATGTGATGATAATCTGCTTCTGTTCTTTCGGATTGTTTATATGGTGATTACAATGATAGATATTTGTATGTTGAGCCATCCCTGCATCCC
>OU015747.1:2778226-2809304 GCA_907169655.1 Acomys percivali | reverse complement strand
GTTCTTTGATTCAAATTGCTTCATGGGTCAATAAGTTGAATTAGAGAATAGTCAAAATTTAATAAAAGTTTCCTTTAATTGGTAAAGACAGCCAAGAGAATTCATGTATGCTGAGAGGTAAACTACAGAGCTCTGGCCTCCATACCACACCTGAACCTATAGTAGCGAATGTTGCTATTGCCGTGGGACAGAGTCTGCATATCTAGAATTCAAGTCTATGGTCCCAGAGCCTTAGGTATCACTATTAAGCCAGTGCAAATTTGTTGGAGTTTAATATTATTAGAAACGAAGAAAAGATAGTTTTAGAATAAGAAAATATGATAATTTCAAATTGATCAAGTTGTTTCAGCTTTAGTTATTTTTCTAATCGTATATACCATAAATACTATTTTATGACAATTAAGAGTTCTGATTCATATAAAATGAGTGAATACTAAGAAAAGTCATTCATATTATTTATTTTTGCTAAGGATATTAATGGGCTGTTGAAACAATTCATATAAGGTGTGAAAACACAGTTTGAGAATTTATTTGAGAAAATGTAATAGTGCACAGAGTTTTAGCATTCCAGCCTATCTGTACCTAGGAGGACTGACTGTGGAAACAATAGGAAAGCCTGCAGAAAATAAAGGCAACCCCAATGACCATTGTGAAGACTTGCTGTTAATGCTCTATAAAGAAAACAAAGAGGTAGAGGAGACAAGAACACAAGAATATAATTTCTTTAAAAGAGATAGGTAGAGTGAATCAACTACAAAATGGTATTAAAAAGTAAAGTATAAGACAAAGAAGATAATTTTATGTCCAAAAATGTAGGAAAACTGTCTGTACCTGTTTAATGGCAATGGCAGAGAAACAAAATCAAACTGACCCAAAAGCAGAAGCATACAATTAACGGACAGCACCACTAATTTAGAAAGCAAACATAAATATTTATATTTTCTGTTTAAAACTAACAATTTTGCAAATAATTTTTTATGAATGACTTTTATGTTAAAATTTCATTCCAGAATTAAAGAAATACAGAGACACAGTCTATAAGCTCACAGATATGCAAATTTTGGATAATATTTTTATGCTTAATACAAGTTTTTTAAAAATGACTGATAAGTTAAAGTTTTTAAAACTGTCTTAGGTGAGAAAATGCATTCTGTAAGTCAAATTATTAACCCCACAGGGCCTGTGTTTTTGTAGAAAATGCTGCATTTCCTTGTAAAACCCATACCTCAGACTCTTGGAATAAGGTCTGCACTGCTCTGCTGTCACTGCAGGCTGGCTTTGCTCCACAGTGAGAACCAGAAGTTCCTGGGTCTGCCATGACAGTTACATGAAGCAAGATGCCATCTCTTCCTTCGCACAACACACATTTCCAGTGCCTGGCAGAAATAAATTTTAGGGAACAGAGTTCCACCTCAGATACAGCAAGGCAATACAGTCCTCACAGCTCATGTTATGTCAGCCTAAAGCCATGTACCGTCTGCTAATGTCAGGATTCTTTTTAAAGACAGCAGCTTCTGTTAATCAACCTTGGTATCCATCTCTTTGTGATCGGCATTTTTAGATTTTACACGCGAGGTCATCGAGCGGTTTTTGTTTGACTGTGTTTGGCTGTGCTTCTTAGCATGTTTGTGTTCCAGTTTGTTCATGTTGTCAAAAGACTGAAGTTTGATTCTCAATGTTTTCCATTATTGCCTCTGGTGCTCATGGGTACGTGCATGCATTTATATATCCCATCATCGTCAGCCATTCACCTGTTGAGATATGCTTAGTGTTGATGGATATTTATTATGAGGTGAATTTAGAATGGGCCTGGGAGACAGACTTCTTGGTGTGCCTGAGAGGGCCTTACTATAGAGGTTAACCTGAGAACAAAAGATCCACTCCAAATGTGAGCAGTGTGATCAATGGACTGGAAAACCAGAATAAATAAATAAATTGAGCTTTGAATAAAACTCAAGATAGGAAAAAGCCTCGATGCCCATCTCCCTCTGCTGCCTGAGTCTGGTCAGATTGAGGTCAGCCTCTCATTGCAGAATGAATCATTATTAGCATGGCCTGGCTTCCATGATAGACAGTATCTTCAAACTGTGACCAAAATAAATGGGAAAAATCACAAATTGTCTTCTATACTTTGCCTACTATGAATGATGATTAAAATGGATTAGGAGTGAGATTGGCAAAGAAACAAAGTCCTTGTCATGTGCTTAACATCCTGTGCTTCAACCCTGGAACCCAAATGGAGAAAGAAGATATATTCCTACAAGCTGTCCTCTGTCCTTTTTTGCACATGAGTGTGCCTGAACACACACACACACACACACACACACACACACGCATGCATGCACACACACACACATACACTGTAAAATATGAACACAGATGTAGAGATAGTATGATAGATTTGTTTCAATTACTTAAGATATATATATATATATATATATATATATATATATATATATATTCTAAAATGAGGAAATGAGGTCTGGGTCATTTAAATTCAATTTTTTGTGTGATTTTTAGATAGAGTGTACATGATTTTCTTTTTTGTTACCTGCTCTGAAATGTTTCTTATGCTCCTATTTTCTCACAGAATCACCTAACACATAGGAGGTGATACCTCCTGTTTTTAAATTGTAATCTCAGTTCACATGATGTTATTTAGATGGCAAGGCTGATCATTTGGTATTGTATAACAAATGTGTGGCCCTTCTCTGGGAAAATTATTTTTCCAAATTGTAGCCTTTCTTGGCTAATTGCAGTCATATGTGTAAGGCTGAGGTACCAAGAGCATTTCTCCACTCACGTTAGCGTGTCTACTGGTGTTGTCCTTATTCAGATTTGTTTAGGCAGCTATGTTGGTGTTAATTCGCTGGTGTTGATTCTCTGACAATTCTAGGAGACAAAACTTCACAGCAAATGTCTTGTCTCTGTCCCTCTTACACTCACCCCGCCTTCTCCTGTGACAGTCAAGCCTTAGGTGTAGAAGTTGTGTTATAGATATATCCGTTGAGGCTAGGTACCACAAAACTAATTCTCCCCATTTTGATCAATTCTATTTTTTAAAACGATCTCTCTGTTGAAAAGAGCTATTTCTTTGATGACAGGTGGGACCTGTGGATATAAGGATAAATATTTAATATGCCATTAGGAATTGTGTTGGTTTAGGAAAGTGGCAGGAGTTGGTTCTCTTCCAAGATCCGTGGATTCGCTAGCCCCGGGGCATTGACTGTGTTTCTAGCATCAGGAATTATTTACTTTGATAGTTTCACAGGTATGAAGTCTATTTGGAGAGCTGTTGTTTGGGACCAAGGTATGCACGCCATTGTACCCTTAGGGTCATCATGCCATGCTGGTCCCCGTTGTAACTCATAGTCATTGTAGCAGGGTAGGCCTGTTCTTTACTTCCGTTGTTTGAAAGCCTGCATGGCGTCTTCCAGTACCTAGTCAGCAAGGAGGAGGCTTTCAGGTCAGGTACAGCTCCTGCCCTCCGGATCCAGTGCTAATCAAACAGTTGGTGTCTTCAGCAATACAGAGAGAATGACATTCAAGCACTGGGAGGCAGTCAAGGGAAAGTAATAACCTATAACATTACCTGCACAATACTGACTAACAATTGAGTAGTGGGGGCATCTCATGTCTGACATTAGGATTTTTGTTCTTGCGTGGAACATTGTCAGCCTAGATGTGAAATTTTCACTTAAACTATGTATTTATATGTATACCTAAACGTATATGCATTATATGTAATTTTAGGTAAATAGATAATAACATGAAGCATTGTCACTTTCCAGACATCCACACTGTTATCTTATCCTTCTTACTCTCTCAGTGTGCATCTCTTTCACTCTTCCCTGATTAAAGCCTGTTAGGCGCGGATCACACCCAGAGGTGGTGCCGATCCTACTTCAGCTCCTGCGCATGCGCGGTTAAGGGCTCGACAACAATGTTTCTCTTTCCTCTCCCCTACGGGGATATGCTAATGAGGCATTGGACGGAGGCTCAATTCCCCCTCCCGCACGGGGGAATGCTAATGAGGAATGGGCCGGTTCGCCAATCAGCCAGAGACACGCCATGCTAGGGCCTGCATATAAGCAGCGCGCTCGCTCCGAGGGCTGGGGTCTTTCGCTTCAGCTTCAAAGGACGCTCCCAATAAAGTGTGACCGAGAAGGATCCTGGTGTTGGCGTCTTTCCTGCTGGCGGGGAGGTCGCGACGAAAGCCCCCTCCATTTTTCCATCCTCTCTTCAATTTTCTTGTACCCTGCAACTCCTTTCTATCAGTCCTCCCTTCTCCTACCCACTCCGTTGCTGCAGCTACTCTAGATTATATATTTACATCTGAAGATGTATGTGTGATGGTTTGAATGAGAATCCTCACTTAGGTTCATATATTTGAATTTCAGAGAGCAGAATTCTTGAGTAGAATTAGAAGGATTGGGGTTTTTGTCCTTGTTGGAGGAAGTGGGTCATTTGGAGGTGGCCTACGGTGTTTCAAAAGCCCATGTGAGACGCAGTCTCTCTCTCTCTGGAGCAGGATGTAACTCTCAGCTACATCTTCAATGCCATGAGTACCACCACACCCGTGTCATGGCTGCAGCGTGATGCTAATCCATACTAACTCTTTGAGCATTTACACAAGCCCCCAGTAAATTGCTTTATCTGTAAGAGCTACCTTGGGTAAAGTAGCACTTCAAGGAAGGAATGTGTTACAGAGCAACCTGTTGACCTCATGAACTGTAATCAAAGAAGGAGAAAGCAGAAGTGAAAAGGCAGAGGATCAAAATGACCTCTGAGGCAATTTCCTGTGTCCTAAGTACCTCCCACCAGATTAAACCCTCTTTCCACAACATTCTAGTAGTAGCACTGTGGAGACTAATATTTCTGCAGACAGGCTTTCAGGCACACATCAATGACATTTACTAAGTGTTTGTCCTGAGACAGGTGACATTCTGGGGACATCAAATGTACTTCTCACTTATCCATTCTGTTCACTTAGTGACATAGTTACTAGGATCTCCCTCCCATGGCTTTCATATCCAAGGCATGTGTATAATACAGAATTTTAAATCATCTAAATCTTATAAAAGCAGAAGTAGGAATTAAAGCCAGAAAGTTTCAAAAATCTGTGAAGCATGTTTATACATATTCAGTTTCCTCCATCTTTCACAGATTGGTGTTCTTTAAGATGAAAAAGCAGCAGTTGTTTCTGTGTAAAGCAGAGTAGTAATACATGAGTTATACTATGCCAATACAGAGTAATGAAAGAAAATACATTCTTCAACAAATGCTGCTGGGAAAATGTGGGTAGCATTATGCAAATGAATGAAACTTACACATTTTCTAAAAATAAACTTGGAATACATAAACACCTTGAATGTAAGATACAAAATTGTAAAACCCCCAGAATATAACATACAAGAAAATAGGATAAGGTTCAGTGTGAATGTTTTAGTTGCATTAACAAAAACATGTTCCATGAAAATGTCATTGATAGAAAGACTTATTATAATTGACAATATCATCTGACAGTAAAATTGTATAAAATGGAGATACAAAAGATGTTGCATGGAGAAATGAATTTGAGAAGAAGAAAGTTTCAGGATTAATAATAACAGAAATCAAGTCATTGTATAAAGCATACGCCATAAGATGTTATGCTGTTGCTATAAAGATAGACAAATAGGATAGTGAACTAGAAGAGACAGTTTCAGAGACACACTCACATCTTACCTCAGTTAATACGAGGAACAAAATCAGTTCATACAGAATGTTAGCTTTTCAACACATGATGCTGGACTATTCTTATCCAAGAAAAGAAATCTAAATCCTTATTTCATACCACACAAAACAGCTAAAAAATGACTATAGACCTAAATGCAATACATAATATTATAAACTAAGTAGAATACAAGAAACATATCTGCTTATCAACATATTAGCCAAATATTTATTACAAGAAACATAATAATCTATAAAAGAAATTACCAAATGAGTGAGATTTCAGCGAAATTCAGTAATTTTGTTCCTTGAAAAGGGATACTATCAAGCTACTGACTTTGAAAATGTGTTTGAACAGAGACCATGAAAGCCAGAAGGACCTGGGTTGAGGTCATCCAGAAATTAAGAGACCACAAATGCCAACTCAGACTACTACATCCAGCAAAATTTTCAATCACCACAGATGGAGAAAGCAAGATATTCTATGACAAAACCAAATTTAAACAATATCTAAATACCAACCCAGATCTACAGATGATGGTAGAAGGAAAGCTTCATCATAGCGAGGTCAACCACACCCAAGAAAATGCGCTATATAGATAATCTCATACCAGCAAAACCAAAACAGACACTGCCACACACAATCACCACCTACTCCACAATAAAAGGATCCAATCACCATTGGCCACTGAAATCACTCAATGTCAGTGGCCTCAACTGCCCACTAAAAAGACACAGGCTGACAAGATGGATGCAAAAATGAGATCCGTCATTCTGCTGCATTGAAGAAACATATCTCAGCAACAAACAAAGGCATTACCTGAGAGTAAAGGGCTGGAAAATTTTTTCCAAGCAAATGGACCCAGGAAGCAAGTGAGAATAACCATCCTAATATCTGATAAAGGAGACTTTCAATTAAAATGTATCAAG
Organism: Acomys percivali; assembly: GCA_907169655.1. Taxonomy (NCBI): domain Eukaryota; kingdom Metazoa; phylum Chordata; class Mammalia; order Rodentia; family Muridae; genus Acomys; species Acomys percivali. The sequence goes on along the minus strand of OU015747.1, from coordinate 2,802,659 downwards.
AAAGATGGAGCAGGACACTTCATTCTCATCAAAGGAAAAACCGACCAAGAGGACATTTTTATCCTGAATATCTATGCCTAAATACTAGAATACCTGCATTCGTAAAAGAGCTACATTTAAAGTTTAAATCCCATGATTCCAACACAATAATAGTGTGAGACCTCAATACCCCACTCTCATCGATGGACAGACTTCAAGGCAGAAAGTAAATAAAGAAATAAGCAAGCTAACAGAGGTCGTGAATCAAATGGACCTAACAGAAATCCTCAGAACTTTTTATCCAAACAGAAAAGAATATACCTTCTTCTTCACTCCACACAGAACCTTCTCCAAAACTGATCATATAATTGGTCACAAAACTAGCCTCAGCAGATACAAAAAAATTGAAATAATCCCTTGTATCTTATCACCATGGCCGAAAGCTGAACATCAACAACAGAATTAACAAAAAGCCAATAAACATATGGAAATTGAACAATATTTTTCTCAATGACAACTGAGTCAGGAATTAACTAAAGGAAGAAATTAAAGACTTCCTAGAATTAAATGAAAACAAAGGCACAACATATCCAAACTTTTGTGACACAATAAAAGCAGTGCTAAGAGGAAAGTTCATAGCACTAGGCACCTTTATAAATAAAATGGAGACATCACATAGAAGCAGCATAATGGAACACCTGAAAGCTCTAGAAAAAAAAGAAGCAAACACACCCAAGAGGAGTAGACAGCTGAAAATAATCAAACTCAAGGCTGAAATCAATAAATTAGAAACAAAGAAAACAACTCAAATAATCAACGAAACCAAGAGCTGGTTCTTGAGAAAATCAACAAGATAGACAAACCGTTAGCCAAACTAACTAAAACGCAAGGGAGAGTACCCAAATTAACAAAATCAGAAATAAAAAGGGAGATATAACAACAGATATGGAGGAAATCCAAATAATCATTAGGTCTTACTTCAAAAGCCTATATGCCACAAAATTTGAAAATCTAAATGATATAGACAATTTCCTTGATAAATTCCACTTACCAAAATTGAATCAAGATCAGGCAAACAAATTAAACAGTCCTATATCCCCTAAGGAAATAGAAGCAGTCATCAAACGTCTCCGAACCAAAAACAAAACAAAACAAAACAAAACAAAAAACAAAACAAAACAAAACAAAAACCCTCTGGGCCAGATGGATTCAGTGAAGAATTCTACCAGACCAAAAGACATACTAAACCAATACTCATCAAACTATTCCACAAAATAGAAACAGAAGGATCACTACCAAACTCATTCTATGAAGCCACAGTCACCTTAATAAATAAACCACATAAAGACCCAACAAAGAATTCCAAACCAACTTCCCTTATGAACATAGATACAAAAATACTCAATAAAGTTCTGGCAAACTGAATCCAAGATCATATCAAAAGTTTCACCCATAATTACCAAGTAGACTTCATACCAGGCATGCAGGGGTGGTTCGATATATGGAAATCCATCAATGTAATTCATCATATAAACAAACTGAAGGGAAAAAAAGCCACGTGATCACCACGTTAGATTCTGAAAAATTATTCCATATAATCCAACACCCTTTCATGTTAAAAGTCTTAGAGAGATCGGAGATACAAGGCACATACCTAAATGTAGTAAAGGCAATATACAGCAAGGCTATAGCCAACATCAAACTAAATGGAGAGAAACTTAAATCAATCCCACTGAAATCAGGGATAAAATATGGCTGAGCACTCTCTCCATTTCTCTTCATTATAGCACTTGATGTCCTAGCTAGAGCAATAAGATAGCTAAAGGAAATCAAGGGGATACTGATAGGAAAGGAAGAAGGTAAAGTTTCACTATTCACAGATGATATTATAGGATATATCAATGACCCTCGAAATTCTACCAAAGAACTACAGCTGATAAATAACTTCAGCAAAGTGGCAGGATACAAAATTAATACGAAAAAGTCAGTAGTCCTCCTGCAAACAGAAGACAAATGGACTGAGAAAGAAATTAAGGAAACCACTCCCTTCACAATAGCCTCAAATAATATAAAGTATCTTGGTATAAATCTAACCAAGCAGGTGAAAGACTTATAGGAAAAAAAAATCCAAGTCTCTGCAATAGGAAATTGAAGAAGCTATCAGAAAACGGAAAGATCTCTCATGCTCATGGATTGGGAGAATCAACGTAATAAAAATTGCCATCCTACCAAAAGCACTCTACAGATTCAATGCAATCCCTATCAAAATACCAACACAATATTTTACAGAACTGGAAGGATCAATTCTCCACTTCATATGGAAAACTGAAAAATTCAGGATACCTAAAATAACCCTATATAATAAAAGATCTGCTGGAAGAATCTCCATGCCTGATCTTGAGTTGTACTGTAGAGCAACAGTAATAAAAATGCATGGTACTGGCATAGAAATAGGCCAGTTGACCAATGGAATCAAATTGAAGACCCAGGAATATATCCACACATCTATGGTCATTTGATTTTTTACAAAGAAGACAAAATGATAAAATGGAAAATGCATCTTCAACAAATGGTGCTGGTCTAACTGGATATCTATTTGAAAGAATGCAAATAGATCTATATTTATCACCCTGTACAAAACTAAATTCCAAGTGGATTAAAGACCTCAACATAAAACCACACACACTAATATGTTAGAAGAAAAAGTGAGAAAGAACCTAGAACTCATTGGCACAGAGACAACTTCCTGAACAGAACACCAACAACCCAGGCTTTAAGATCAATAATTAATAAATGAGACCTCATGAAACTGAAAAGGTTCCATAAGGCAAAAGACACTGTCAACAGAACAAAAGGACAGATTGGGAAAAGATCTTTACCAAGCCTACATCTGACAAGGGCTAATATCTAAAATATATGAAGAACTCAAGAAATTAAACACCACCAAACCAAATAATCCAATTAAAAAATGGGGTACAGGGTATCAATTCTCTTCTTGGTAACCTGCTGTCCTTCCTCTGAGTGCCATCAGGTCTTCCCCTCCAGGAGACATGGTCAAATATGAGGCACCAGAGTTTGTGTGAAAGTCAGACCCCACTCTCCACTCAACTGTGGAGAATGTTCTGACCATTGGCTAGATCTGGGTAGGGCTTTAAAGTTTACCGCCTATATTGTCTTTGTCTGGTGCCTTAGTTTGAGCAGGGCCCCTATACAGGGGGAGGTAATCCCCCTCAGGAAAAGTCATAGGGGAGGGGAGTAAGGGGAAAATAGGATGGAGGGAAGAATGGGAGGATACAAGGGATGGGATAACCATTGAGATGTAACAAGAATAAATTAATAAAATTTAAAAAACAATTAAATTAAAAAACAAAAAAATGGGGTATAGTACTAAACAGAGAATTCTTAACCTAGGAACATCCAATGGCTGAGAAACACTCAAAGAAATGCTCAACATCTCTAGCCATCAGGGAAATGCAAATCAAAACAACCTTGAGATTCCATCTTATATCTATCTGAGTATCAAAGGTCAATAACTCGAGTGACTGCTGGTGGGAGTGCAAACTTGCACAGCCACTCTGGAAATCAACATGGTGCTTTCTCAGAAAATTGGGAGTAGTTCTATCTCAAGATCCAGCTATTCCACTGCTGACCATATATCAAAAAGTTACTCCACCACACAGTAAAGACATTTGATCAGCTATGTTCATAGCAGCCTTATCTGTAATAGCCAGAACATGGAAAGAACCTAGATGTCCCTCAACTGAAAAATGGATAATGAAACTATGGTACATCTACAAAATGGAATACTACTCAGCTATCAAAAACAAGGAAATCATGAATTTTGCAGGCAAAATTATCATCCTAGTGATAACTAGAAATTATCATCCTAAAGTGAGATAACCTAGACCCAAAAAGACATGTATGGTATATACTCATTTATAGGTGGATTTTAGCCCAATATAGATATCCTCTGAGAGACTCTACCCAGCAGGGGATAGTGACAGTTTCTGAGGCTCAAAGCTGGACACTGGGCAGAGTGCTGAGATTGTAGGTAAGAGTGTGAAAATGGAAGGTCTGAGAGGGAACAGGAGCTCCACAGGGAGACCACCAAGGCCTGGAGGTCGAGGCACAAGGGGGGGGTCTCCATCAACTGATGATCCAGTCAAGGACAGCCCATGCAAAGACCCCCCTTTCAGATGTAGCCAATAAACTATGGATTTTCCACATGAAGGAAAGGTGGAACTGCTGCTGAACCTCTCCTGTGCACTTTGGGCCACTACCTGGCCTCTGCCCCTTGGCAAGACAGTCTAGTGGGCACACAGTGGAAGGGGATACAGACTGTCCTGATGGCAGGCTGTTCCCAGAGGTCTAGAGGAGGGGAATAAGCAGAAAAGAGAGGGACGGTGGCAATGGGAAGATGAGAGGGAAGAGATAACAAATGGGAGGTAAAATGAATAAATCATAATAAATAAAATATACACTTAAAAAATCTGAACAGAGGATAGGGTTGCTGCAGAGACAGATATACCAACCAAAGACCATGAAAGGCAAGGATCTAGACACTCAGCTCAATTGTAGTACTCAGGCAACACAGTCTGCTTGTGGGTCTGACAATATGGGGAGCAGAGACTACTCTGACATGGGCTTGGACCTCCTAATGTTCACTTCCCCACTGGCAGTGTGACCTTGCCAGGCCATAGAGGAAGAGGTTATAGGTAGTGCATGGAACACTGGATAAGCTGGGGTCAGATGTTAAGGGAGGAGGGCTCCTCTTTCTAAGGACTAGGCGAGGGAGGGAAAGGTGATGAGGGAGGAGGTGGAGCTAGAGGTGTTGAGGGAGGGGCTGCAACTGGGATATGAAGAACTCAAACTGCAGAACAAGCAGGTAACTTATATTGCTAATCCCACTACATGGGAATAGCTCTGAGACTGGCTGAGATATGCATGTATATGCATAGACAAGGCTTCATGTTAGTCACAGATTCTCTGTAACTTATTACTAGAGGCCATTCTTAGTATGGCATGAAGGAAGATTTGCAGATGTCTTACTCCTAGTCACACAATGAGCAGAGAACCAGCCCTAATTGTTCTGAACATCCCGCACACCTCATACAACTATAATGTTATGATTGTATCATGCTTGTGAGAAATTATGTTTTCAGAACAAAAATACTGGGCACTGACGCTGGATCTGACCTGACAGGATTCATTCCTCTCGGCATGCTGCATCTGACAGCCTGCATCTCTCATCTGCCAGCCCCAGGTACCTCAGTTGCTGTTACCCATGAGAACAGGACAGTTTCTGGGACAGCTTTGTAGAATGCTTCTGATCCCATTTGGTCCAGCATTTCACTCTGTCCCACACAGATTAACTCCTGGCAACACCCAGCCAACCTCAAAGAAGATGATGAGCATCAAAGAACCTCCTTATGGAGTTGGCTTCAAATGTGGCAAACAAGCCACTGGGCAAAATGTCCTCATTTTTGCCAGAGACAGAATGCTGACTAAAAATGGGAAAGGTTGAATACTAGCAGAGTCGATGGCCAAACTCTGCCAACACAGGGTAAGCAAGTCCTCAATAGTTCCTGCCTCGCCAATATGTCTGGGAGAGATATTGGGCCAGAAGGCTGAAGATGATGCTCCAATGTTATATAGAGTGTCAGGTGACTGTTAAGGCCGCAAACTGTCTCAGTCATTTCTTCATTTTGGAAGCTGCTGACCTGCACTACCTGTTCACTCAGGCATTTAAGTTTTATTCCTTCTCAAATCTCTGATGGGAGTTGAACACCAGATAGTTTAGTCTTACATTCAAGTTTAGTTGGTTAGGGGATAAGATCTTTTTAGATCAAGATAGATGATTTAAGTTAATAGAGGTGAGATATCATGGATATTGATTTTCATTGAGAAATTTAGACTCAACAAGATAGGAAAGATGTTCATTTCAAGTTTGACAAATACAAATAGCAAATCACTATAAATGTAACATTTATATAACCCATAATTGTCTCATGGTTCTTCCTATTGCATGCAGCTTATTTTATTCATGTGTAATAATACAAATGTATATGTTAAAAAGGAAAAATAATAAAATAAAAAAGAAGATATCACTAAAATGACATTTTAAAAAACTAAAAATAAATAAATAAGAACATGTGTTTGAAATTGCATATTTGGAAATTTAAAGAAAATTAGAACATTTTAAAAAATCCAGTAAAACTGAAAAAATATTGACTAGCTATTTGACAATTAAACATACACGTTCTAAAGAAATAAATGAGAGGATGCTCAATATCATTAGTTATCAGAGAAATACAAATTAAAACCACAGTGAAATACTACTATATATGACTGCTTATAACAAAATGTAAAAATGCATGTGGAAGAGCTGAGATGATAGAAAATATAAGGAGAGCAATATTCATGACAATGCTGGCAGAATTATATTAATAGTTAAGTGAACTGAAAGCTAGATAATTTTAAAACATAAATGATAAAGAGATGGTCATAAGAGGAAACTTCTCATTTACCTTAAAGACCAAAGTTTAAGACAAACTTTCAAGACAACTATAAAGTGCTCACTTCGGTAGCACATAGACTAAAATTGGAACGATACAGAGAAGATTAGCATGGCCCCTGCCCAAGGATGACACGCAAATTCGTGAAGCGTTCCATATTTTTAAGAGACCACAGATGCCAGGCCAGACTACTTTACCCAGCAAAACTATCAATAACCATTGATGGAGAAAACAAAAAATTCCATGACAAAAACAAATTCAAAAGGTACCTATCCACAAATCCAGCTTTACAGAGGTACTAGAAGGAAAACTCCATCCCAAAGGGTCAAGCTACAACCAAAACTACTCAGGAAATAGGTAACTATACTATGGCAAAAACACAGCTACACAAACGCTCGATTGGAACATCAAAATTAAGACTCTTAACAGTCACTGGTCATTAATATCTCTCAACATCAAGGTCTCAATTCTCCAATAAAAAGACACAGACTAACTGAATGGGTGCATAAACAAGACCCAACATTCTTCTGCATTCAAGAAACACATCTCACCTATAACAATAGGCATTACATCAGGGTAAAAGGTGGAAAAAAATATTCCAAGCAAATGGTCACAAGAAGCAAGCAGGCATAGCCATTTTAATATCAAACAAAGTAGACTTTCAATCAAAATTAATCAAAAGGGATGCAGAAGGACACTTCATACTCATCAAAGGTAAAGTCATCCAAGATGACATCACAATTCTGAACATCTATGCTCCCAATACAAGGGCACCCACATTTGTAAAAGATCTGCTAAAAAAAACTTAAACCACACATCGATCACCACATAATAATAGTGGGAGACTTCAACACCCCACTCTCACTGAAGGATAAGTCATTGAAACAGAAACTAAGCTGAGAAATAACATCATTAGCCAATGCCATGGGTCAAATGGATCTAACATGTATCTATAGAACCTTTCACCCAAACAAGAAGAATATACCTTCTTCTCTGCACCCCATGGAACCTTCTCCAAAATTGATCACATCGTAGGTCACAAAGCAGGCCTCAACAGATACAAGAAGATTGAAATAATACTTTGTATCCTATCAGATCACCATGCTCTTAGGCTGCAATTCAACAACAACAGAAACAACAAAAAGCCTACACGCACGTGGAAACTAAACAACTCTCTGCTAAATGACACATGGGTCAGGGAAGAAATAAAGAAAGAAATCAAGGAGTTTCTGGAATTCAATGAAAATGAGGGAACAACATACCCAAATTTGTGGGATACATTGAAAGCAGTGTTAAGAGGAAAATTTATAGCACTAAGTACCTTTAAAAAGAAATTGGAAACATCGCACATAAGCAACTTAACAATACAGCTGGAAGCCCTAGAAAGAAAAGAAGCAGAAAACCCAAAAGGAGTAGATGTCTGGAAATAATCAAACTCAGGGCTGAAATTAACAAATTAGAAACTAAGAAAACAGTCCAAAGAATCAACAAAACCAAGAGCTGGTTCTTGGAGAAAATCAATAAGATAGACAGACCGTTAGCCAAACTAACTAAATGGCAGAGAGACAGTATTGAAATCAACAAAATCAAAAATGAAAAGGGAGACATAACAACAGACACTGAAGAAATACAAAGAATCATAAGATCCTACTTTGAAGGCATATATGCCACAAAATTTGAAAATCTAAGGCAAATGGACGATTTTCTTGATCAATTTCACTTGCCAAAGTTGAGTGAAGAACAGATAAACAAGCTAAATAGTCCCATCTCCCCTACAGAAATAGAAGCAATCATTGATAGTCTCCCAAGCAAAAAAAGCCCAGGGCCAGATGGTTTCAGTGTAGAATTCTACCAGACCTTCAAAGGCGATCTAAAACCGATACTCTTCAAGCTACTCCAAAACATAGAATTGGATGGAACATTACCAAATTCATTCTTTGAGGCCATAGTCACGTTGATACCTAAACCTCACAAAGACTCAACAAAGAAAGAGAATTTCAGACCAATTTCTCTTATGAACATCGATGCAAAAATACTAGATAAAATTCTTGCAAAACGAATACAAGAACACATAAAGGATATCATTCATCATGACCAAGTAGGCTTCATTCCAGGCACGCAGGGATGGTTTAATATACTGAAATCCATCAATGTAATCCACCATATAAACAAACTGAAAATAAAAAACCACATGATCATCTCTTTAGATGCAGAGAAAGCATTTGATAAAATCCAACACCCATTCATGTTTAAAGTTTTAGAGAGATCGGGGATACAAGGCACTTTCCTCAATATAATAAAAGCTATATACAGCAAGCCAATAGCCAAAATCAAAGTAAATGGTGAGATACTCAAGGAAATTCCTCTAAAATCGGGAACAAGGCAAGGCTGCCCACTCTCTCCATATCTCTTCAATATAGTACTCGAAGTTCTAGCCAGAGCAATAAGACAACAAAAGGAGATCAAGGGTATCCAAATGGGAAAGGAGGAAGTCAAATTATCCCTATTTGCAGATTATATGATAGTGTACATAAATGACCCTCAAAATTCCACCAGAGAACTCCTACAGCTGATGAACACTCTCAGCAATTTGGCTGGATACAAAATTAACTCTAAAAAGTCTGTAGCCTTCCTATACACAAATGACAAGCTTGCAGAGGAAGAAATTAGGAAAGTCATACCCTTCACATTAGCTACAAGCAATATAAAATATCTAGGAGTTACTCTAACTAAGCAAGTGAAGGAGTTGTTTGAAAAAAATTTTAAAACTCTGAAGAAGGAGATTGAAGATGACATGAGATGTTGCAATGATCTTCCTTGGTCATGGATCGGGAGAATTAACATAGTAAAAATGGCCATCCTACCAAAAGCAATCTACAGATTCAATGCAATCCCTATCAAAATACCTACACAATTTTTTAAAGACATTGAAAGTTCAATTCTGAACTTCATATGGAAAAACAAAAAACCCAGAATGGCAAAAACGATCTTGTACAATAAAAGGTGCTGCGGAGGAATCTCCATACCTGATCCTAAGCTGTACTGTAAAGCAACAGTAATAAAAACAGCATGGTACTGGTACAGCAACAGGCTGGTTGTCATTGGAATCGAATTGAAGACCCAGATATGAATCCAAACACATATGGTCACTTGATTTTTGACAAAGAAGCCAAATCCATTCAATGGAAAAAGGGTAGCATCTTCAACAAATGGTGCTGGTCTAACTGGAGGTCTATGTGTAAAAAAATGCAACTGGACCCATATTTGTCACCTTGCACAAAACTCAAATCCAAGTGGATTAAAGACCTCAACATAAAACCAGAGACACTAAGTCACTTAGAAGAAAAAGTGGGGAAGAACCTGGAACATATTGTCACAGGACACAACTTCCTGAACAGAACACCAACAGCCCAGGCCTTAATGTCAACAATTAATAAATGGGACCTCATGAGGCTGAGAAGCTTCTGTAAGGCTGGAGACACTGTCAAGAGAACAAAGCGACAGCCTACAGACTGGGAAAAGATCTTCACCAACCCTACATCTGACAAAGGTCTAATATCCAAAATATATAAAGAACTCAAGAAAGTAAACACCACCAAACCAAATAACCCAATTGAGAAATGGGGCTTGGAACTAAACAGAGAATTCTCAACAGAAGAATATCAAATGGCTGAGAAACACTTAAAGAAATGCTCAACCTCTTTAGTCATCAGGGAAATGCAAATCAAAACAACTCTGAGATTCCATCTTATACCCGTCAGAATAGCTAAGATCAAAACCTCAAGGGACACCACATGCTGGAGAGGATGTGGGGAGAGAGGAACACTCCTTCATTGCTGGTGGGAATGCAAACTAGTACAGCCACTTTGGAAATCTATCTGGTGCTATCTCAGAAAACTAGGAATAGGGTTTCCTCAAGACCCAGCTATTCCACTCCTTGGAATATACCCAGAAGATGCACCAGCACACAACAAGCAAATTTGCTCAACCATGTTCATAGCAGCCTTATTCATAATAGCCAGATCATGGAAACAGCCTAAATGTCCCTCAGTAGAAGAATGGATAAAGAAACTGTGGTACATATACACTATGGAATACTACTCAGCTATTAAAAACAAGGAATTCCTGAAATTTGTGGATAAATGGATTGAGCTAGAGATGATCATAATGAGTGAGTTAACCCAGAAGCAGAAAGACTCAAATGGTATATACTCACTTACATCTTCATACTAGCCCAAGGGGCATATCCCATGAAAGCCTTCCCTTCCCAGGAAACTGGGACAGAGGGGAGGACATCCTATTGGGACTCTAGATGAGAGATGCATGTGAGAATAGCAATGTAGAAGGATCCAGTGGGTCCTAGAAACCTACAAGTAGAACATTATGATAGGCAGATTTGGGCCAAGGGGTCCCACTCAAACTAAGGCACTAGCCAAGGACAATACAGGTGGTAAAATTTAAACCCCTACCCAGATCTAGCCAATGGTCAGGACAGTCTCCACACTTGAGTGCAGAGTGGGATTTGACTTTCTCATGTATTCTGGTGCCTCACATTTGACTATGTCCCCTGGAGGGGGAGACCTAGTGGCACTCAGAAGAAGGACAGCAGGTCACCAAGAAGAGACTTGATACCCTATGAGCACATACAGAGGGAGGTAATCCCTCTCAGGAACAGTCATAGGGGAGAGGAATAAGGGGAAAATGGGAGGGAGGGGAGAATCGGTGCATACAAGGGATGGGATAACCATAGAGATGTAACAAGAATAAATTAATAAATAAAAAAAATAAAATCACAAACACAGAACAAATAAAATAAAATCACACACAAAAAAACCAAATTTAAACACCGCAAAAAAAGGAAAACAGATGAAACACTGTAGTTACTTGTTATGTTAACAGGAAGTCTTGATAACTGGTAGAACAAGTGGAGGGGATTGGTCTGTAACAATGTAGACAAATGTGATCAAATTGTTATTTATAAAACATTCCTTAACTGATATTGTCTTTCTGTTTTTACTCTGTTCTGAAAATAAATTATTAAGTGTTTAGAGATTTTCCTCATTTCTTCTCTCACATGCCATAAGAAGTTCAATTGCTTATATCTACCTTGTAATTTCAGTTTTTTAAAAGGTCAAAGAAAAGAGAGGGAAAAAAAGAAAGGAGAGAGAGAGGGGGGATAAGGAAGGAGAAACACACACACTCACAAAGAGGGGGAGGGAAGGAGGGAGTGGGGGGAGGGAGGGAGGGAGGGAGGGAGGGGGAGGGATGGAGGAAGGAGGAGGGAGGGAGGGAGGGAGTGTGAGGGAGAGAGAGAGGGGGAGGGAGGGAGGGACTGGGGGGAGGGAGGGGAGATTGGTAATAGTGTGATCTTTTGAAGCCCACTCCCAAATGACACCCTCTCCAACAAAGCCACATCCTAATCCTTCCCTAATAGTTCCATCAACTGGAGTCCAAGTATTCAAATATATGAGCCCATTGGGGAGATTCTCACTCAAACCACTACACTCTCACATTATGTAAAGCATGCACACACATGGTCCCACTCTAATCTCTAAGCCTGAACTTCAATTTCCTGTTCCTCTGAACTTTCATCCTCTTAGTTGATCAGGTGCTGAGTTCCCCAACCTCAGAGCAGGTCACTTTAGATTTCTTCTTCTGCTGCTTTGAATTTCCCAGTGTGTCTTCTTACTAGCATTGTTTAATTCATGCCCTTGCCTTCCTAGTTACCCAAGATGATGGCTCTTCTCTCGCCACCTCCCAGGCAGCTTTGCTCCATGTTGCTCTGCGCCCTGAGTTCCATTAGAAACTTTTTTATCTTCTTTCCACTGGGCCTCTAGCTGTATGTCCAAATCCTTCTGAACTTATCTATGTATTTTCCCCAGGCCGCCTGCCTCTCCACACTTACCCTCCTAATCCCCTTATTTCATCCCAGCTGTTTTTCTCATTATTCAACCTGTTCCTCTGAATCCTTCCTCCTAAGCCTAAATTCACACCATTTCCTCCAGCTTTCCCCCATTCAGTCATGCAATTTCAATCACTCTCAGTTTCAGTCACAGAAGCATTAAACAATTTAGAAAGACGCATAAAAACAAGATTCAAGTCTCCAGCCGTTTCCAACCCTGGTCCACCTGCTCCTCCTTGGTGATAACGTAAAATGGAAATGTTCATTTTGGTGAGGATTCTTTTCTTACTCTCAAAAAATTGTTTTTATTATAACCAAAAGTAGCTTATGCTTTTTAATCGTAATAAAATTGCATCGGTTACCTGTCTAGCAGTTTCGGGTGTAATTTAACTGTAGATTTTAAAGGGCCTGTGATTGGTGTCTTTGTTTTCTGAACAAAATGTAAAGCAGCCTAAGAGTCCGTAACATGTAAAAGGGGTCAGCTACTGATCTTTTCCCTTCTCTGATACCATTTAGCCTGAGAGTTAGTAGTCACATTTCTGACTATAGTATTTAACCTGGTATTTCAGTCCCATGATAAAAAGGCATATTTGGGGATGATTTTCACCATCTACACTTATTGTGTTGCCTCAATTGATGTTAAACCTCTCTTAATCTGCAGCTAAAATAGAAACCTTCCACGTAGCTCCTTGTGTGTTACTGAAAATACTTCAGCACATCGTGGGTATCCACAAGCGATGACCATGGAGAAGCGTAGAGACGTGACATTATTAACAGGAGCGTCTTATTTGACATCAAGGTAATCTTTATCCTGGCAGCTATTTTAAGGTCCACATACTTGTATATACTATATACATGTATATTCATATACATGGTATATAAATACATATACACTATATATACATATATGACATTAAAATATTTTAAAATGTATGTATCACACTTTGTAAAGATTGAAATTTGTATGATTCACTAGACCATGGTTTTCCTATATAGGGACTGCTGTATAGGAGCCGACTCTTTTATGATGGTCTGGGACACAGACAAAAGCAAGAAAGAATTGAAGGCGACAGAGCACTTACACCATGAGGAAAAGGTTTCTAAGGCATATTGTATAAGTGTTTGCTACTGCATTATAAACACACCCATTCAGATTAATATAATCCTCAACTGGTAGACTCTATCTCATCTTCTTAATACACTTTTGCCAAAATGAGTTGTGTTATTTAATTAATTAGGTATATTAATTCATTTTAGTCAGATGTGAGTTAAATGAGGCTATATTTCCAAGTTTAACCCATACTTTATCCTTTATATTAGAATACAATCCTAGTTTATGGATACAGCAATAATTTATTTATTTTGTTTCCTGTTGAAAGGCAGTAATATGTTCATAGTATTTGGCTTTATGATCAATGTTGCACTTGTTACATCTGTAAATAATCCCTATACATTGAACTCTGGAAACAGAACTGCTTCATGAAAAAGAAAAACACATGTGAAAGAAACTTTAAAGTGTACTGATTAATCTCTTACTTTAGGAATTAAAGCAATTTCTACTTATACCCACAATGAATTATTATTATTCTCATTCCTCAACTGCCTTATCAATAAGGAATGTAGTCAACATAGAGATTTTCTCTTTCCTTTTCTTTTTTTCCCTAATAATTATATTGAGTAAATAATGGCAGGCATGTTTAACCTCAAATTATATCACTTTTGCTTCGACAAGAGATCTGTGTAGTTCTCAAAAAAAAAATGCAATAAACGATGGTTTTTTTGTACCTTAGTTTCTAGCTTAGCTGGTTAAATCCTGACCGTCTCTACTCCAGCCATTAGTCCTTTCTGTCTTTACCTCATGGTTATGTGAAATATCTGTCTCTGGTTCCAATTTATTTCTCCAAGTTCTTCTCTTTGGCATCATTGCCTAATTTTAACATATATATATATATATATATATATATATATATATATATATATATTAATGATGTGATACAGGTTAACATGAGTCTTTCCTAAAAGGAAATGTGCAAGTCTATTTATTTTTTTATTTCCTAGTAGCATATGGAAATAAAAACCAGAATTCTCAGGCTTTTACCTTGTGGAACTCCCCAAGCCCTGTGAAGGAACCCTCTGTTTGGGGGATCCTGTGGGACAGCTTGGCTCGGCTGCCCTCCTCCTTGCACCCCTTGATTTGTTTTTTGTTTGTTTGTTTGTTTTTCCTTTTAAAATTTATTTTTAACACATTTTTATTGAAAAATAAAATAATTCATATTACATCTCATTTTCTATCCCATCCCATGCGTCCTCTCATTCCTCCCTCCCTCCCACTTTCACCTCAATCCCCCTTCCCTATGACTGTGACTGAGGGGGACCTCCTCCACATAAATATGGTGCTAAGGTATCAAGTCTCTTCTTGGTAGTCTGCTATCCTTCCTCTGAGTGACATTGGGCCTCCCCAACAAAGGGACATGGCCAAATATGGGGCACCAGAGATCGTGTGAAAGTCAGTCCCCAGTCTCCACTTAACTGTGGAGAATGTTCTGCCCCTTGGCTAGATCTGGGTAGGGGTTTGATGATGACTGCATGTATTGTCCTTGGCTGGTGCCTTAGATCAAGCAGAACCCCTGGGCTCAGATCCACCCATCATAATGTTCCTCTTGTAGGTCCCTAGGACCCTCTGGATCCACCTACTTCCCTATCCCCTATATTTTTCTCACCTTGAGTCTCAATAGGATGTCCTCACCTCTATCCCATTTTCCTGGTAGGTTAAGACTTTCATGAGACCGGCCCCTTGGGCCAGTGTCCAGATATAAGTGAGTATATACCACTTGAGTCTCTCTGCTTCTGCGTTAGCTCACTCATTATGATCATTTCTAGTTCAATCCATTTGTCCACAAATCTTGGGAATTCCTTGTTTTCAATAGCTGAGTAGTATTCCATAGTATAAATGTACCACAGTTTCTTTAAGGTCAACAATTAATAAATGGGACCTCATGAGGCTGAGAAGCTTCTGTAAGGCTGGAGACACTGTCAAAAGAACAAAGCGACAGCCTACAGACTGGGAAATGATCTTCACCAATCCTGCATCTGACAAAGGTCTGATATCCAAACTTTATAAAGAACTCAAGAAATTAAACACCACCAAACCAAATAATCCAATTAAGAAATGGGGCTCAGAATTAAACAGAGAATTCTCAACAGAGGAATATCAAATGGCTGAGAAACACTTAAAGAAATGCTCAACATCTCTAGTCATCAGAGAAATGCAAATCAAAACAACTCTGAGATTTTATCTTACACCCATCAGAATGGCTAAAGTCAAACATTCAAGTGACAACCCATGCTGGCGAGGATGTGGAGAGAGAGGAACACTCCTTCATTGCTGGTGGGAATGCAAACTAGTACAACCACTTTGGAAATCTATCTGGTGCTATCTCAGAAAACTGGGAATAGGGCTTCCTCAAGACCCAGCTATTCCACTCCTTGGAATATACCCAGAAGATGCTCCACCACACAACAAGAAAATTTGCTCAACCATGTTCATAGCAGCCTTATTCATAATAGCCAGAACATGGAAACAGCCTAAGTGTCCCTCACCCCCTGATTTGTAACCCCCCACATTTCCCTGACTCTCCTCACCACCATCCGTTCTCCTCTGTTTTGTGTTTCTTCCAGTCAGTCCAACTCACAGCCCAAGGCTTCTCAAACAAAAAATTGCAGCTCAGAGAAGATCCGTCTCAGGGACTCAGGTGAATGTGGCGGCTCCCACGAAGCAGCAGCATCATTTAGCGTGGGAAATGGACATAGTGAAACAGCATTTAAAACCGCAACTTTGCAAGTGAGAATTTTTGGTGAATTGTATTATGGTTTTTCATCATGCACACAAAGAACATCATTTCCCATTTATCTATCAATAATTTCTGGCTGTGATTGTTAGAATATTAAAAATGCACCTCATTTTATTTTACCAGAATAGTCATCATCCTGAGTCATAAACAAGTAAATTTTTTTCTTCTGAAGAAAAGCAGCCCTACGTTTCCTGCAGAGCTGGTACACAGTCAAGGTTTGGGTAATTGAAATCTTCAATATCTGTATCTGACTTTTACAGATTCTTTCTGATCTGTACGAATATCTTGTAATTTGATTTCAGTAACAGTTTTCATAGATCCACGTGAAATAAAATGGATCTTATTCCCTTTTTGGTGTTAAAATCGATCTAGATAGTACTGTCAAAGCAAGAATATTTTGATGATAGAAAGAAAATAAAATTATAAGGTGCCAGGCAAACTAAACTGTTTTAATATTATGATCTGTTGTATTTGGAATGACATACTTTTACACTACTAGTGGTACTTAGAATTAAAATAAAAATATCCCAACACAGGGCCAGTAAGTATGCTTGCCTCAAAACCTGAAAACCTGCATTTGATGCCTAGGGACACCATGGTAGAAGGAAAGAACCAACTCTTACAAGGTGACCTTTGACTTCTACACCTATATATTGCACACTTGATTATGGCATGCATAAAGTTGCCCATCTACAAATACACATAATAAATAAATATATTAAAAGCAAATATTCAGGAACATATAAAGGAGGTTAATCATATAAACAAATCACAGAAATCAAATTTTGTTTTCTGGCATTTTTCATATGCTCTTTTCTTTTAAAATGTTTACATTCTTATCTTAAAATTACTTAAATTAATTTTTGAATGTGTTATTAAAACAAAAGTTTAACTTGCTTACTAGGCATCATATGATTTTTCAGCACACATATATATTTAATAATGTTTAAATCTAAATAAACCTATCATTTCTTTATGATGACAGAACTCAAACTTACACTACTATGTTTTAGTTATTTCCAACTTACATATAAACCTTTTAAACTATGGATACTTAGTGTTCTTAGAAATCACTTTATCAACTGCTATATATCAAATTCATGCATCTTATATGTCTTTTTGCAAAGTTACAATGTTTTTCTTGCATATGAACTTATTTTTTCTAGTAATTTTACTATTGAGCTTAAAGTGCTTTTTGCAAAATCTTAGGTTATAGATAGATTTCCTCATATTATCTCCTGGAAATTATACAGTTTGGCATTTTATGTTTTTTAATGTGACCCTGGTTTGTGAAGCATGCAATTTCTGTATCTAGATTCTTTGTCCCAATGGATGGATATATGGTTAGTACTGTAGCACTTTTTTGAGAATATTTTTCTATACAATGTTGTCTGTACATTTGTTTTAAAAAGTATGTATTAGATGATATTGTTCATACTCCTGATTAACAGTTTATTTAAAGACCTCACATTGCCTGTGAATTTCTCACTTAAAGACAGAAATGCCTAAGCCTAAAGATTTTCTGGAACTCATCTTATAACCAAGGTTAGAAAATCAGTGTTGACTTCTAAATCAGAAAGTTCTCTTTGTAAAGATATCTGTTTATGCATTTATCTTCTATTGCAATTACCTATGTTTTAGAATTTAATTTATACAGAGAGACAATGTCTTGAAAAACCAAAAAAAAAAAAAAAAAAAAGAATTTAAAACAAATACTAACAGTATAATTTCCTAACATTTTGGCTAGTAACCAAGAGTTTTAAGAATAATAACCCAGATGCTTCAATATTTATAGCAGAATGAATTCCATAAGATCTCTGATAAAGGAAAGTGATGTCCGGCATGGTAGAGCATGCCTTTAATCCCAGCACTCAGGAGGCAGAGGATGGCAGATCACTGTGAGTTCGAGGCCAGCCTGGTCTACAAAGTGAGTCCAGGACAGCCAAGGCTACACAGAGAAACCCTGTCTCAAAAAACAAAACAAAACAAACAAACAAAATAAAAAGAAAGAAAGAAAAGAAAAAAGAAAGTGAAGTGAACTGAAGTCACAGACCCTCGTGAAATGTGACAACCCTAAACCTGCTCATCCGTAGCTATTTGTTCCCTTCCTGGCCCCGGTTTTAGATTCCAGGTTCTGCAGAGCCGTCTTGTCTTGCCTGTCTTGTATAATTGTACTTGTGCACTTCCTTCTCTTCATATTTAAATAACTCATCACCCTCAGAGCAATTAAGCCTGTTACTTTAATGAAAAGTAATTGAATGGAAGAATGAAAAGAAGGCGTGGGTATATAGATCAAAAAGGATATCGCTCTGTACTGATCACTTATCACAGGATTCACCTCTACTTTGAATGTTGGCTTTATCTCAAATTGTGCTGCCAAACATTCGAACATCTGCCAGTACATTTTCTTTAAAGTATCTTACATATGCAGCTTATTATCGGTATTTTTTTTTCTGTCTGATGATTTTCTTTTAATTGAAATATTCATCAAACTTGCATTCCATGTAACTGATGATATAGATGATGTACCATTCAAATTGCTCATTTTCTTTTTGTATTATCTTCTCTCATTTATCTGATTTCCCTTTCATGCCAAGAAAAACCCATGGTATCTGGCATTCAACTCTCAGTTTCATTTTGAAAGATTCAATGTTCCCACCCAATTTAACTCTTTTACATTTATAAAGGACATGTTTTCTTTTGAAGTTAAAACATTTTTGTTATCATTTAAAAGATTTCCAATTCATGTCTTATTTTCAGCAGTAGACGTTAGGTTTTGTCTTGTATTCATTTTTTTTTTTGCCACAATTTTCCATTTTTACAAGCAGGATGAGCTTTCGAAAGTGTCAATGTGAAAGTGTCAAACGCTTGAGTAATAATTCAATGACTTTAATTTTAAAACCCAACCGAGAACCTTGCGTAGACTGAACCTAGGCCTCCTGCACGGATGTAGGGCATGAGCATCTCAGGCTTCATGTGGGTCCCCCAGGAGGTGGAGTGAGCACTTTCTCAGACATGAACTCCACTGCTTGCTTTCGCATCACTTCCTCCTGGCGGGGCTGCCTCAACAGGTCAGAGAGGAAGAGGATGTGCTCAATCCTGGTGTGAATTGGTAAGCTGGGGTGGAGGGGCCTCCCCTTTTCTAATAAAAGGAGAAGAGGGAGGGGGGAACAAGGAGGAGAGGAGGGAGGAGGCCACAATTGAGATGTAAAGTGAATAAATAAGTTAATTAATAAAAGCTCAACTTCTTCCATAACCTCTCTATATACCAAGCAGTAAGTACATTGATTTACATGATACTCTTCAACCAAATTGATATTTTTCTTACTTGAGCCCATCAGTTCTCTCATTTTCATTCTATATAAAATGTAACAAAGTGCAATACTTATATAATTGCCCTAAATCTATATCTAAAATATATTAATAGGTGTTTATTATTTTTCCGTGTTCGCAATTATTTCTTCCCCCTTGTACACTTATTTTCAACTGAGGTCTTCGGGGTTGGCAACAGGTGCCTTTAACCAGTGATCTATTTCACCAGCCTAGAATTTTTTTCTTTTTAATCATAACTACACTTGAAAGACTGCATTAAAGTCACAATATTTTTTTAGATAAAGAAATAATAGTTAAAACAACATAGCACCTAGCTTTTATTGAGAACAGATGACATGTACATAGGTATAAAATTTACGGGAATGTTGGTATAGGTTGGCAATTAAGAACTCTTGTTGCTCCTGTAGAGTAACCAGGATCAGTTCCTTGAACCCAAGGAACAGATTACGACCATCTCTATCTCCAATTCTAGATGATTCTATGCCTTCTTCTAGCTTCTGTGGGCACCAGACACACAAATGATTCACAGACATACACACATGCATGTAAAATTTAAAAAGTGCATCTTCAAAAATATTTAACTCAGTCGAATATATTAAAGGCATGGACTTTTGAAAAATAGATTTCAAAATGCTAAGTCTGCCTTCCTTAACTATATGCATAAGTACATACTGTTGAAGTCTGGTCTTTGTAACATAGCTGAAGCCATTTTGTATCCACCTTTGTTCATGAGTTGAAATTAAGTTCAAGATATTAACTCTGCTTCCTAGAAGCAGTTATTCACAACTGACACTAACAGACCCTGACAGAGGGTCAAGTTAACCTATACTAACAAACCCTACCAGAGGGTGAAGTTAACCTACACTAACAAACCCAACCAGAAGGTCAAGTTTAAGTACACTAACAAACCCAACCAGAGGGTCAAGTTAACCTAGACTAACAAACCCTACCAAGGGTCAAGTTAACCCACACTAACAAACCCTGACAGAGGGTCAAGTTAGCCCACACTAACAAACCCTGACAGAGGGTCAAGTTAACCTACACTAACAGATCCTGACAGAGAGTCAAGTTAACCTACACTAGCAAACCCTACCATAGGGTCAAGTTAACCTACACTAACAAACCCTTTCAGAGGGTCAAGTAAACCTTACATTTTACTATGACTCAGTGGTATCATAATTCATGCTCTCTTAATCCCCACACTTTGCTACACTCTGGTTTCACTTTCATCATCTCTGCACTTGGCTATATTCTGGTTCTACTCTGGAAGACCCGAACCGTTGCCTCACTTACTTTACCTCATTTGGGACCAATTAGTGTAAAGTTTAGGTGATAGTATATCTAGTTGGCCAAAAGGTTTTACAATCTAATACTGCTGTTGCATCCCTGTCTTCTGCACTGGGCTTTCCTCTATACAAGGGTATCCTAAGGAAAGGTCAATGCCACAGTTTGGCTCTCAAGTCTACTGTGTCGCTGTCCATGGTCAGTCTTGGGGTGTTGTTTTCAATAAGCCATCCACGACTAACTGAGATTGGTGTCTGAGTGGTCTGTGTGGCTATTGTTGGACTACAAAACATTCTGTGCTTTCCTTCATGATACTGTTACCAGAAATGTTTATTGTTTTGCCTAACTATTTTTGTCTTTCAAATTTAAATCTAGATTAAATTATATTCTGTATTTTAGGAATAGTTTGTTGAATGTAAGAATAATTTCAAATTTGTGAGCAGAGTAGCAAATTTCTAAAGAGCTAGGATTTTTCCTAAACTGAAATATTTGTCACTAACTAGACTTTGCCACGTACGTGTCCTATGCTTATGATTGTTAGTTTAGACCAGTGCATTTCTAAGATCGATTCATCTCGCTCATGTGTCATAATTTAATTCCCCTAAAGTTAACTTGGGTAGTATTTGCAGTTTTCTAAGTCAGAATATTCATGAAATGTCAAGGTTTAAAGCACATTGACATCTTCTTTAATTCCAAAGAATGTGTACTCTAATTTGAGAGAAGAAGTTAACACTGAAGGGTGAAAAGTTGATACTAAAATAGAAGAGCAACTTTAACTAAGGGAAAAGGTCCAAAGAGGGAATAAAAATTCCACTTTTGATCTCTGCAACTTAATAGCTATGTTATTTAAGAAAAATTATAATATTATTTTGAGCCTTGGTTTCTTTAATTTGAAAATCAATTTAAAGTTACAAATGTGTTGAAATTATGTATTTTATCACATATGAAAGTTTAAGGTGGCGATATTGAACCTCCCAAGAACAAGAGTGCTGCCTCTCTGCCCCAATCTCCAGCTCATGGGTAAAAATAGAGTTCAACAAATATTTACTAAGTAAATAATGCATGTAGAAAATTATAAGTAAAACTATATAAGATAACGGAATAGCTATAGGTACTCAATATTAGTGGGCATGTCATTAAAAGTGTATTGGCTTTGTATGGTAAGAAACCCACTATTTTTGGTCAGGCTATTTTAGGGACTCATATAATGGAATAAGGTCCAAAAAAGGAAAGAATCTGTGCTTAGGAGATAGACATTTTGTACATCACCGTAGTCTTGAAGACCCAAATGTTAGCTACTTGATTACTCCAATCTATTCTAGTTCTCTGGCTTAGGATCTTACGCATCTGGTTGGTGAAACTTCCTGAAGAAATTATAGTCAGGGAATGATGGGATTTAGGAATCATTACTCCAAAATTTGTCACCCATAGAGGGTCTTTAATCCAGCAACATGGCTGTTTTGATCGCATTCAAAGACTTTGTAGGTCTGTGTGATCTGACTGAAATATAGACAGGCTCTTAGCCCATACCTTTAATCCCTCTGGCTGGAGTCCTTTAGTGCATACCTTTAATCTCAAAGGAATGAAACAGAGAAAGGTTTGACAGAATAAGTCAGAGATGGGATACACCCACTTCTCCGGAGAAAAGCTATTTAAGAAGAGCAGAGGAAGACTCAGTCAGTCAGTAATCTGGGAGTCAGTGGAGGTGGGTGTTGGAAGTCAGTGTAATGAGCGCAGTGCTCATGAGTTTGTGCAGTACAGCTCATGAGTAGCTGAAGCCAGACAATAAGAAGGAGTCAGGAGATTAGAAGCAATTGCCAGAATTAGTTTGAGCTCAAGCAGAGCAATTCAGTCAGAAGCTGAGAGAAGCCAGATTGAAAAAGTTAGATTGGAGAGGAGATTGGACCAGAACAGCTGAGCTGAACCAGCCAGTCAGAGTTCAGAAAGAACTAGACAGGGTGAGCTAATTCAGGAGTAAGCCTCCAAGATGACAATTACTTCAGGTGAATAGAAGATACTTTTACAGAGTATTGAAGCCCATCAACACTGAGACATGCCTGGACATGCCGTGGCCTTGTCATTTTGTCTTTCCTAGCTCACAGTTCAATGCTTGCTGCCTAGAATAGAATAAAGACAATGATGCTGCTGTATGTTCTGCTTGGTCTAAACCACGGTACTCTTCTATGTTTCTTTCAGGAATGGTAGGGAGCTGGACAGTCCCCATTTTTATGATTAGAAGTGAAAATGATAAGACAATAAGGTACCCTGCTCTCCTGAGATGTAACAAGAATAAATTAATAATAATAATAATAAAGATAAAGATAAAAAAGACAATAAGGTACCAGTCAGTAGATATTATGTTATAGAGGAGTTTATTAAATGAGCATAGAGAGAGAAGGAAAGGGGGAAGGGGTACCTCAGAGAGAGAGAGACAGAGAGACAGATACAGAGAGAGAGAGAGAAAGACAGAGACAGAGACAGAGACAGAGACAGAGGAAGAGAGGGGGAGAGGAAGAGGAAAAGAAAGACCCAAGAAGAGGGTTGGTCCTTTTATATGGCCCTGGGCAGGGCCACGCCCCCGTGGCAGGTAGAGCCCTGGGCAGGGCCTCGGCCCCGTGGCAGGTAGGCAAGGGACACCACAGATAGGCAGACTGAAGCAGAATCCTAACATTCCTACTTTTTCCTATAATGAGGAAATGATGAAAGTTGGATTGTTTTATATAAGGTAAGTTAAAGTATATAAATGTAGGTAAGGGGGAAAAGAGAGAGAGAGAAAAAAAAAGCAAGATCAACAAATGTCCAGATTTTATGGTGAAGAGGAAGGAAACGCTCTTCCCTGAAAGTTCAGGGTAGAAGGCGGGGCATGCCAGCCATGTCCTGCAGCAGGTAGGGGCCTAGGAGTCTGGGAGAAACTGGAGCTGTTTGTCCAGTGTCTGGAGTGAACCATTTCAGCCTTTTGCAAATGGATAACAGATGAAGTAATCCTCTTAACTACTTCTGGCTGACAGTAAGGCAGCAATAGGGGATTTAAAAGGCTGAATGAAGAGTTGACCAGGTTTCAAAAGAACAGGCTGTAGATTCACTGTCCAGGGTCTGAGAACATCTACATCTGGGAAGGGCAATGCAGGTCCAACTAGGAGGAACGATGCAGGTAAAGGTAGCATGCTCTGTGAGGTTGGACTGGAGCACTTGTCGGTAGGTGCTTTGACGATGTCCCAGATGTAGAAGTCTGGCAGGATACTCAGTTTAGAATCATGGTTTCAGTGGCAGTCTTGAAAAGACGGCCAGGAAGGCTTCCTTACATGTGGCTCTGGGCAAGCACAGGAAGTGGGAGAGCAGGATTTAGAGAAAGGGATTTAGACAATGCGGTGATGTCCTCTGGGTTTTTTTTTTTTTCCCAGAGTTTCAAGGCACCAATTTTATGTATGAGAAAAAGATAAGAAGATAATAAGGTACCAGATACCAGATATTAGATTATATGAGGTTGAATAAATGAACATGGTCGTGAATGAAAGAGGGGGGGCGGTACCCCAGAGAGATACAGAGACAGGGAGGGGAAGAAAGAAGAA
>OU015747.1:2738201-2777826 GCA_907169655.1 Acomys percivali | reverse complement strand
GCGGTACCCCAGAGAGATACAGAGACAGGGAGGGGAAGAAAGAAGAAAAGGGAGGAGAGGAAGATTAAGAAGAGAAGAGAGGGGGGAGAGAGAGGGCCACAAGGAGTGCCTGTCCTTTTCTTCACGGGGCAGGGCCACGCCTTCTTGCCAGGTAGGCAATGACACTACAGGTAGGCAGACTGAAGCAGAATCCTAACACCCAAACCCCGAGATTAGGAACTGTCAAGTCCTCAAGTTCCCATACCCTTTATCTCGGCCAATTAGATGATAATACTTTGTCTAGTTAGCCAAAATGTAACACTGTCCACCTCCTGCCTTCCACACCTGGTTTTCCTGTAAAGAGCCATTTGGAAGGGCAGACCAGCATCACAGTTTGGCTCCTGAATCCACTGTGTCCCTGATCATGATCAGTCTTGGGGTGTGCAGTCAATAAACTATCCATATCTGACTGAGATTGATGGCTGAGTACTTTGTGAGGTATTCTCGAATGACGACACACAGTCACCAGTGCATCTGGAGAGACAACAGGCACATAAGGTTCACTCTTATTTTTTTCTCAATTATTTACTCTAAAACAGACCTATAGATCCTCAAATTCAAGAATTTCTCTTTTTGAACAGATATAAGGGGTGCCACAAAGACATACGTAAAGAACCAGAGCAAGTAGACCTTGATAAATTCCACCATCTGAGTTTATTCCCATCCCGCCACAACTTTTTGTCCTGCAACAATACTCCAACACTATGGTTAATAAAAACACGTATCTTCTACTTCTTTGGTCTACACTTATCAAAGCTCTCATGTCCTGTAAAACTTCAACTACATCAATGTGTGCTTTTTCTGTAATGAAATCTGTCTTCTGACATAGGAAGTTTATTCTTAAAATCCAGCCATGGATGAGCCTTTCATGGTTTTCCACTTTTATCAGATTGCTATAATTTGTATTAGGTTGCTGAGAATTGTATTTTGCTAATATTGTCAAACTTTTTAGACATTACCAGTTGCTTCACTGGAAAAGCACAATATTTTATGTATAAAACATAAAATATTCAAGGTGTGTTTTAAATTGTCTGTTATCACAAGATCATAAACAACATGGAGTTCAATAAAAAAATTAAAATGCGTTAGCCACAGAAGATATTTTCATTTTCTCCCTCTAAAATACAAAGCTGCTTTTATCATCCTTCTATTTCTGTAGCTTCTTGAAAGCTGACATGTCTACAGGCAGATTAGGGCTCTATGTAAATGAAGAAATGCAAATTAAAACCCTGAATTTTCCCACCACTGAGTGGGTCTTTAAAAAATAAAATAAAATAATAAAATAAATGCCTTACCTAACTTGCATGTCACAGAGAAACAGGTTTAAATCACTAGAGCCCTGTAATGTAAGTCGTGTTTAGAAATCCGACAAGGCATAATGAAAGAGTCTCTGGAGCTGGGCCACCACATCTGATTGATGCAGCCATCCTTTGAAAATGTTTAAATGCTTCATTCACCTTGTTGTGCAGTTCAGATCACTCAGAAATTCCAAAGACACAGAATAGTGCTTGCTTTGACATCAATGCATAAGAAAGAGTTTTAGATTCAGTTCTTTGCTAAACATGATTATTTCACTTTTTCACTTTTGTTCACTCTTGAGAGGTGTACTCATTTAAATGTGGAATAGTTGGACTGAGATCTTAACAAGTGTTGAATCTGCAGCAGCCATTCAAGCCCTTTTCTCACAATATTCAGTTTTCCTCCCACATAAAATTACCCATCTCTTAACACTCCAGGACAGAAAAGAATTATAAGCAGCAACTGAGCCCAATCAATAGAAGACTGTGAATGAATAGGAGATTGTATCTGCTTGAAACATTGTGCATGTTTATTTACTTCTTTGGGGCCACAGATCCATGATACAATCTTCCCAAGATATGCCTATGTGATCAAGAGTAGCTCAAATAGTATGGGAGTAAAAAAAATCCCTATGATTGTATTTAAGTCTGGCTTCACAGGAAGAAACTCATACTGCTGACTACAAAACTAAGCTAGAATCCATAGCTATGGAACTCATGGCCTTTGGGAGTGAAACTACTACCATTAATTTGCTAAATGGATACATTGTCCAACTACCTTTAAAATATGTATCGCTCTACCTATGCATTAGTTCACCTCTCGTCCCTGTCAGAGAAGCATCTTCATGCCATAGATGACTGTTATGATTAATAAAGAGAAAATAAGATGATAAGATAATAAGATGCCTGGCAATAAATATTATATTATATGAAGTTTATTAAGTGAGAATGGAGCATTGCCCTCCCCAGCTGCAGATGTTCTCAGACGCTGGACAGCAAATGCAACAGCTTTTTCTTCCAAAACCTGGCCAACATTTCAGCCTTTTAACCCTCTATCGCTGCCCTACTGTCAGTGGGGAGTATTTAAGACGATTACTTCACCCCTTATCCATTTGCAAAGACTGAAATGGTGTGCTCCATGCCCAGGACAAACTGCTCCAGGTTCCCCCAGCACTCCTAGGTCACCATCTGCTGCAGAACATGCCTGACATAACCTGAGAAGCAGTTGGCAATTAGTGGCTGACGGAATGGAAAGCGCCATTTTTTTTCTGGAGGTGGAGTTAAGAGAGTGGACGTGAAGGGAAGGGAAGAGAGGGAGAAGAAGAGAAGGAAGGGAAGGAGAGACGGAGACAGAACAAGCCGGGAAGGGGTGTTCAGGGAATTTTGGAGGAGACGGAGGAAGATAGTACCATGTAAACAGTAAACTATTACTTTATGCATGTAGGAAATTATCAAAGAAAATAGATCATAGATCTTTAAGGCCCATACGGACAAAACAAAGTGCAAATAAGCAAGTAAAAATTGGAAAAGATAAACCATTCTTAAAGTTTCCTAAATTGAAATGATATCTTCAATATGATAATGCTATGAATATGAGTGAGATCATTAACAATTTATATTTGCATGCACTAACAAAACAGCCACCCCCCTTTTTAAGCGTTGAATCATTGTCCGTGTTATGTAATTAACACTGGCGACATTGCCTTTACACCACATTTGTTTGACTGTCTCTTTTGATGCTTGCCCCTGTTGCATATGTCGGTGTCGTCTTTTCTCAGCTGCAACTATCTACTGGGTTCCCAGTGTTCTTTTTTCATGCATGTGATGACAGATCCTAGCTCCAATTTGACTCATACACAAGTGCTTTATAGATTTCTTTTCAGACGTTTCCTCAACAACTGTAGGCATAAGATTATCGCGAAGTCTAAATTCTGACTTCCTGTCTAAATGTTGTATAAACTCTGCTTCCCAAATTGTCTCCCTGTTAGATCAATAAAGCCTCTTTCAGCAGGGGAGAGAATAGGGCGGGACTTCCTGGCAGCCAGTGGGAGGAGTTAGCACATTCAACTAGGAGATGGGGAAGGGGAGGGGTCAAAGGAGGATGGGGAGGAAGGAGCTGGAGCCAAGGAAAGCTACAAAGTGCAGGTATCACTGGGATGTTTGCTGGGAGCAGGACAAAATAGCATAGAGAGTTAAGACGAGACTTAAACTGCTCAGATTGTGTTGTCACACCTTGTATTATAACAGAGTCTTAATTATTTGTGTGATAACCAGGTTAAGAAATAACTAAGGAAAAAATACCACTCTCATAAAAATAACTTCAACAGGCAACTATCTCTAAATCTTGACTCTAGTGTTGTTTGAAATTGGAATAATTCCCATTATAGCTCTCATAGTAATTTACAAGGAATGACACATGGCCTGTACATAGCAAATATTCAATTTTTAGTAGCCATTTAAGTCTCTTTCACAAAATATTCACTTTCCCTAAAACCTAAAACTACCCAGGACTATAGAATTTAAGTGAAGCTAACAGTATTTCAAGCCAGAAAATCCAAACATAACCAGTGTAAGCACATTTGATTAGGTTGTGGAAAAATGACCTGATCATCACTAATTAAAGAAAATATTTATTAGATATTATGCAAAAAGATCACTTAATTTTGTTCTAGGAATTCAAGAACTAGGTAAACACTGTCATTTTGATGTCACATAAAGCACGGAGGAAAAGATTAGAAGTGGCTAGGTGGCAGCAGAAATGAAAAGGCAATGCTGTTTTATAACAGTCCTTTGGTCTTCAATGGTGTCAGGGTTAAAAACTTGCATTGCCCCAGATATTTCTGTCTTGGGTATTCTGAAACTGACAACAATAAAATCCAAGTTCTGAATATGTTAACTTATGCCTCTGAGAATGCCAAGTTTGGAGCAAATGCTTTTTTTTTTTTTAATGTGTTTTGTTTTTGTTTTGCTTTAAGATTAAGTATAAATTTATTGAGTTGCTCAAGAGAAATAATACATTGATTATTTTTTTTATTTCTTTTTATTTAATCAATTACAGCCTGATTCCAGCCCCATATCTGCTCTCATCTCAGTCACACCTTCCATCCTCCTCCTCCCATTCTCCCCACTCCCTGGTACCTCAGGTCCCAGCAGAACTAGATGTATCCTCTCCCACTGGGGCCTGACAAGGGAAAAGGGATCCAAAAGCAGGCAACAGAATCTGAGACATCCCCTATTCCCCATTGTTAGGGGACCTATGTGTTGACCATACGGCACATCTTCTACATATATGTAGAGGGCCTAGACCCAGTCCATGCATGCTCCTTGGTTGGTGCTTCAGTGTCCTTGCCCCTTCCAGCTCCCTCTGTCTTTCCATTGAAGACAGTTATGCTCACCTGTCTGCATGCATAGCACAGTATCATTTATAATGGCAAGAGTTGTCTCACTCCCATGAGGTAGGTCTCGAGTTGGGCCAGTCATTGCTTTGCCATTCCCTCAATCTCTGTTCCATCTTTATGCCTAAACTTCTTGAAGGCAAGACAAACTTGTGGTCTAAGGTTTTATGGGTGCGTTAACATCCCCTTCTTCCACTAGGAGCCCCACCTGGCCACAAGAAGTGGTGACTTCAGGCTCCTTGACCCCTGCTTCTAGAAGTGTCAGCTATGGTCACCCCCTTAGACTCCTGGGAGCCTCCCCTGTCTTAGCGATGTAACCCCTTCCAATTTCCCTTCTCCATCCATGTCCTTCCCCTCACCCCCTTCTATGCTCTCTGAACAATTGGTCCCCACCCTGATAACCTACTTACGCTTTCTTACACCCTAGTCCCTCCCTTCATCTACTTCACATGTCTATTTTGCTTCCTCTTACAAGTGAGATTCAAGCATCTTCCACTGGGCTCTCCTTTGCTTCCTCAGGTCTGTGGATTACTGCATGGTTATCCCATACTTCATGGCTAATATCCACTTAAAAGTGAATACATACCACTAGTGTCTTTCTGGAACTGGGTTACCTCACTCAGGATGATCTTTTCTAGTTCCACCCATCTTCCTACAAATCACATGATGTCTTTGTGCTTAATAGACATGTAGTATTCCATTTTGTAAATGGACCACATTTCTTTTATCCATTCTTCACTTGAGGGACATCTAGGTTGTTTTCAATTGCTGGCTATTACCAAAAACACTGCTGTGAACATAATTGAGCAAGTATCCTTGTATGGTGGAAGATTTTGGAAAGGGTATATGGCCAGGAGTGGTATAGCTGTGTCTTGAGAAGTAAAACACCAACAAACCAAATAACGCAATTAAAAAATGGGATACAGAACTAAACAGAGAATTCTCAACCGAGAAATTTCTAATGGCCTAGAAGCACTTAAAGAGATGTTCATAGGGTATCAAGTCTCTTCTTGGTAACTTGCTGTCCTTCCTCTGAGTGCCACCAGGTCTCCCCCTCCAGGGGACACGGTCAAATATGAGGCACTAGAGTACATGTGAAAGTCATACCCCACTCTCCACTCAACTGTGGAGACTGTTCTGTCCATTGGCTAGATCTAGGTAGGTGTTTAAAGTTTACTGCCTGTATTGTCCTTGGCTGGTGCCTTAGTTTGAGCAGGACCCCTGGGCCCAAATCTGCCTATCATATACAGGGGGAGGTAATCCCCCTCAGGAACAGTCATAGGGGAGAGGAATAAGGGGAAAATGGGAGGGAGGGAAGAATGGGAGGATACAAGGGATGGGATAACCATTGAGATGTAACAAGAATAAATTAATTAGAAAAAAATTTTTTTTAAAAAAAGAGATGTTCATAGTCATTAGTCACCTGGGAAAGACAAGTAAAAATGACTCTGATATCCCTTCTTACACTGCTTAGAATGGCTAAGATAAAAAAATAAATAAATAAAAATAAAAAATAAAAGAAAGAAAATGAAAAAAAAAGTAAAGAAAACAAAACAAAAAAAACCCAAAAACTCCTCAAGTGATAGCATATGCTGGCGAGGATTTGGAGAAAGGGGAATAGTCCTTCATTGCTGATGGGAATGCAAACTATTACAACTACTGCGGAAATCAATCTAGAGGCTTCTAAGAAAATGGGGAATAGAGGAAACACTTTCTTTGCTATTGATGATAGCACAATTGAGCAAGGCTAATGAGCAAAGACTTGGGCACGGAAAGTCAGAGGCCAAATTCAAGGCGATTAGAGGTGTTCAGTTCTTAATAGTTTAGGATCTACTGAGAGGTTCAGTTGTCACCTAAATAGCATCTCAGAACCTGTTACTTTAGGGACGGGAGATGTGGTGGTCAGTAGGTCCTGCTGCTCCTTACCTCCATTTGTCAGGAGTCAAGCCTATGGAGAATCAGTCTCACATTTCTTAGTAGAAAACACAGGAGGAAAACAATGCTCCAAAGAGCTCCCCAGGGCTTGCTGATACAGACACAGCTGCTGTAGTACAAACTCTCTTCTTTAGCCCCTTTTAATTAGTTCTTGCCCCTTGGGACTTATCTTCAGGAGGATGAATGCTGCTACCTCGTGTTTAGAATTCCCCACCATAAGTAATCGATGAGCACTGCTATCTCATCAGGGTCTCCTCCTCTGTCATCCACCAAAAGGACTTCAGATTTTCCCATGTCTTTAAGAATTGAGTCTGTATCTCCGTTGGGTTCACTCTCTTGTTACCTGTAGAAACATTTATTCTCCTCATTTCTAATCAATCAGGCCCTGATGTCCTTTAACTCCAGAACCAGTACGGAGTGAGACGTTAAGGGTTTAGAGGTTTGTCCATGTGTTTATTGTCCTTCCTCGATACTGATTGGTGTCCACCTTAGCAACAAAATAACACTATTTGCTGCGCTGACTACATTTGTTCGTTCTATTTGTATTACAATATTCAAAATTATGGTTTGCAAAAAACCTCAGTTGATTGATTCTTCTTCTCCTAATATGAACATGAACAAAATAAACGCAAAGCATGCTTTCCTGGAGTGTTAGCCTTCCCTTTATTATTTTATTTTACTAATTATATTAGCATGTAGGCAATGAGTTTTCTAAAAATAAGTGCATTTTCTATTCAAAACAAAAATTAATTTACGTTATAATTGAGCCTTATTTCTTTATCTGTCTCACCTATTAATCCTCAATTTATATCAGGCAGTACATATAAACTTTGCACATTTGTATTGCCATGATTAGTCTTTAAAATAATTTGAGAGTATATTTTTAATTAATCAGAAATAACTGGTATATAAGTATCACTAGTACATTTATAAATATGCATACATATAATGTAATATTTCACTTGACATAATCTAGCAATCAATATATGACAAAGATAAAGAAAAGTTGCTTAATAATAACATTAATTAATTTTAACTTTCAGTGGAAAATTTATATTATTCTCATTAAACTCTTATATTATGTAAGCCAAGATAACTTTTAAAAATAAACCAACAATGTTAAAGCTTATGATGCAGAAAAGTACCTCAGCCATGCACTTTGTTTATATTCATATTAGGAAAAAAAGTAAGCCAAGGTAAGGTTTTAAGCACAGCATAATTTTGAACACTGCAAAAAAAAAAAAAAAAAAACCTAAGGAATGTAGTTAGAGCATTATAGGGTGTTATTATGGTGGTGATTCAACAGGGGTTCTAAAGGTCAAGAAACAGGAAGAAAATATGGATTGAAGTAAAAAGTACTGATAATACTTTTAAAATTGTAATTATACAACCTGACTCCTCCGCCCTATTCTCTCATACAATATACCCTAACTGCAGTTTCTCCTCCCTCTACCAAATTTAACCCCATCTTCCCTGTTCTGCATATTAATTAAATAAATAAATAAATATTTTTTTAATCTTTCCTTATCCTGGACATGTGGAATACAAATGACATCTAATGAATATCACAGCTTAGGTTTTTTGGAGGGATATGTGTGTGTATTGCTGTGTTGTTGTTGTTATTAGTAGGAGAGAGAGAGAGAGAGAGAGAGAGAGAGAGTGTGTGTGTGTGTGTGTGTGTGTGTGTGTGTGTGTGTGTGTACCTACCTATACTAAGGGCACAGCTTGTGGGAAGGCCAAACTCAGGTCACCAGGCTGGGAAGCAGGAGCTTGTACTCACTGACCCTGGAGTCTAATTTCTTAAGCCTTGAAACTGAAGCAGCTAATGTTTACTTTGGAGAACTATAATTCTGGAGTTATGGTACGACTACCTCGCAGATTATTTTCAGTTTGACTTACAAAAATGCTCATAGTAATTTCTCTTACTTTGACAGTAAAAATTGCTTTTGGAAGACTGAAGAAAACAAAAACAAATGCATATCAATTTTCAAGTATGAAAAAAATGTCATTCTATATTGTCACCAACCAAAAACATACTCTAGGATCTAATGCCGTTAAATTGATAAGTCGAAATATACACTCTAGCAGTCAGTTAGGGACTAGTGTGGGTGGTACTTCACTTAGCTGCTTGAGGAGATGTTATTAATTTGAACTCCACTTAGCCAGAATTTATGATAATTTGAAAGGAATTCAGCATTAACTAGGGAAAAGGGCTACAATTTAATATTAACCATATAAACATAGTTAACAGA
This sequence comes from Acomys percivali, assembly GCA_907169655.1. Taxonomy (NCBI): domain Eukaryota; kingdom Metazoa; phylum Chordata; class Mammalia; order Rodentia; family Muridae; genus Acomys; species Acomys percivali. The sequence goes on along the minus strand of OU015747.1, from coordinate 2,768,907 downwards.
TTTTGGTGCATCATTTTAAGTGGAAACATAGATATATTAATTTCTAATTTCCCGCATCTGCTAAAATCAGCTCCCCAAACGCCCAATTTAGGAAGTGTTTATTTATGCTCAAGTTCCTTTGTGGTTTCCGTAAGAAGAATATTCCATTTCTTATGAAACAGTCCCTAATGAAAATATTTTAGCAGTGTAGAACATTTAACTTGAAGACACACGATCGGGAAAAAAATTGTCATAAATTTCAGTACTCAGTGGAGAATCAGAACCTCACTACAGTCTATGAAAATTATACATAGATTTACAACCTGACCCAGTTACTTCATTTTCACAAACACACACTAGAAGTATTGTCACGTATTATAAAAAAATACATGTGACGGCTTAGTAACAGACACTTTTTCATATTTAAAAAGGTTGTACTCCCTAATACTGCACGGGGCAAAACGGAGCAGGTGTAGTTTCATGAGGCATCCTGTCTAACTTGAAATATAAAGAAATCTAAGGACATGTCCATGTACTTATGACTGACATAACTTTATAAAGCTGATAACAGTCATCATTTCGGGTAAACAAAATACCAATGTTCAGAAATCGCATGTGCTGTGTGACTTATAGTTGGTCATCTTGCTGGTTAGCTTCACCTGACCGAAGGAAAAAACAATGTTTTTAGAAAACTTCAAAACATACATATGGATTGTGCTCTGAACTTATTTCCAGAGATGATTGGCACTCGTACCGGAAGACTAGGTGGGGCAATTTTCCATGAATATCATGTTTTATGGTCCGATTGGGAGCGGTAGAATAAAGGAGAAGCATGTGTGCATGAAAGTTCATTCTACTTGAGCAGGTGTGGATTGGATGCTGAGAGGCCGCGGACATCAGACTCCATCAAATTGTCAGCCCTTAGCTGCAAACACACCACATACACTCCAGGGACTGTCTATGCCTTTCATGTTACACTGGAGCAATCTTGGACCCTCTTGCCCTGAGGGACCCAGGACCCTAGGATGAGGAGGCCATTAGTCTCCCACGTTCTCCTACTTGGTCATTATGCCATTGTGTCCCCTTTAACGGTTTAAACTAATCTAATAATCCCAATATTGTGGTTATCTGTATGGTTTATTGGTTCTCATCTTCTTTTAGAAAACTCAAACCAGGTGTGATAGTACACGCCTTTAATTCCAGCACTTGGGGAGGCAGAGGTAGATGGATCTGTGGGTTCAGGTCAGCAGGGTTCTTTAAACACAGTTCTGAAGGCCCCCTCCTCCCTCCAAAAAAAAAAAAGAAGAAAGAAAAAGAAAGAAAGAAAGAAAGAAAGAAAGAAAGAAAGAAAGAAAGAAAGAAAGTTAGTTCAGGCAAATATACTATGATTATTTTTGTGTAAGAAAGAAGAAAAAGCATTATGACATATAAACTGCTTTCTTTGGAAATAGAAAACATTAATAAAATTAGTTTCTTATAAAGGAATACAGTAATATGAGATTAATATGAGATAGGATGACAGAATATTTTTCTGTGAACATTTATATGTTGTTACATTTCTAACTGCATTAATGTACATTATTTATGATTTTTATAACTCACTCATCCACAACATTTTGGAATATAATTCCTGAATAAATAAATAAATAAATAAATAAATAATAACTGAAATACTTCTTATTTCAAATGTTTAATATGTATAATCTAATATTAACTTATATAGCTTTTTTAGTTAAAAGAATTTGACTAGTTTAAGAGTATAATTCCCTTAAATTCATTTTGTGGTTTCAAAGAATTCATATTTAATACAAGTTTCTGCATTAATATCTGATAAAATAAAGCATTTGCCTATAATTTTCCTGTTGCTTTTAGGTTGTGTGTCTACAGGAAGATGCTTAATGCTGTCATTCTTCCTTACATATGTAAACATTGCAAGGGGCAAATGACTGTTAAGAGCAAAGTCTACCACATGTAATGAGCACCTGCTAAGACTGTGGGTCAGTGTTTTTGATGAAACATCTACAAACTCCTTATTATAATTAGCATCATTAAGCCCTTTAAACTGTTCCTTCCTGTAAGTAGGATATTTTCTTAACTCTCTCTCTAAGTACTTATAATGCCTGCTGTTTCTCAGCTGCACAGAAACCACTTATTATAGCCATAGGTTTTTAATGGAGAAAGAGGCTGGATGAGTTTTTCTACTAACATTATTTCCCATTTGATTATATGATTTTGCATTTTATGCATACAGAGAATTTGAATGCCATTTGATGAAAATCCTTGCCTGGAGGCTTTATGCACATGTTTTGTGAACCTTCTAGGTGCCTAACATTTTAAAACTGCAACCAGTAGTGTGACTGAAAGGCAACAGCTGCTCCTAAATGCTAAATAAATAGACAGGAGTGCGTTACACCCGCAGTCCTTGGCTCTCTAGATGTCAATGTACAGCAAGTCCATTTTGTTCTCCGATGCATTAGTTACCACTGCTACCATCTGCCTCATTATAAAATTTGGAAATCCAATAAGTTAAACATTAGGTTAAAGTCAAACAGGATTAAGTGGTAAAACTAGGAACAAATACCGGCAATCTGATTCTGGAAGCTGTGCTTTTAGTCATTATGATGTAAAGAGCATTAGACAATTTGTGGGTCATCCACTGCCCTTATTGAAAACAAGAATAAATGAATGGATGAAGATTTGACACATGAAAGTTTAAAACATTGGAATAACCAAGACTACAAGCAATCCGCTCTTGATAGAATTCAATATACAATTGGAACCAATGTACCTTCACTTTCATTATTACAACACTGGGATTTTAGATAACCCTTTCCACTTAAAACTGCAAGAATTTTATGACTTCATGGTTGAACATAAAATACAATGTTTTCCCGAATTCTAAAGTATTCCCCACTGATGATCTTACAAGAGATAAATTAGTAGATGCACAGACAGATAGGCAGATGATGTATAGAAGATACATAGATTTGAAACCATCACCTTTATCAAGATCACAACCAAGTTAGTGCTCTCAAAATTCCCTCTGTATACTTTGTAATGTGTTTACCACCTTCTAATATCTATAGCAATAATTGAATTCTGTTTATCTTAGACTAATTTATGTACATTGCATTATATGTACTCTTGTTCTGGGCTGTTCCTTCGGTTATGTCCTTGCCCTGATTTCAGATCCATTCTTACATACGCAGTAGTTTCTTTACTGAATAATGTTGAGTTGAAAATATTTGTCACAATTTGTTGATTTTATCTCTTGAGCAGTTGACAGTTTATAGTGTAGACTATTACCAATATAGCTCATTTCAAAACTCAAGAAAATATATTTGAGTGTATGATTTCCACTCCCTTGGCAAATGACTATTAGAAAAAATATCTGAATCATATGACGGTTGGCTTTTTATTTTTAAAGAAGTGGGAGACCTTAAAGAGCGATTGAACTATTTTTATGCACCGTGGAGTATTTTTGAGATGTACTGAAATAGGAAATACTCAGCCTAATGGATAATCTGAACATTATTGTGATTGAAGTGGTCCAGACTCAGAAAGACAAGTGCTATAAATTCTGTCTCATATGGGGATGCTATATTTGGAAGTTTGGGTATATGTGTTCCAAAGTACCTACCGAAGTCAGGGAACTAGTAAAGAGCCATAAGATGACTAAAACTCAGGGTATATAGAGGAGAAAGGAAACAATGAGACAGGTGGAAGATGCAGAGCAGGGAAGAGGAGAGAGTAATGAGGAAAACTAATACTAAAGTCCTTGGAAAATGCCACATGGGAACTGTCTACTGTAAAAAGCTTCCTGGAATATCTTTATATACGTGCATACAGAAGGAGTTTAAGGGTATTGCCCTCTTCAAAGCACCATGAGCTATCAAACTCAAAGCATGCTTTAGGAATAGATTACCCTGTTTTAAGTTGGTCAGGGAGATGCCAAATCCTCCCTTTCAACTATTACTATTGGTATTGCTTACGAACCAGAACTTGATGGTAAAACCATACTCTAAAAGATATTACATACTTGAGTCACAGGACTTAGAGAAACCAAACTTATACTGACCCGAAAGCTCCAACCTTACTAATTAGTTTTCAGAAGGCTGTTAGGTGTTATACATGCTAACATATTAGAAAAGTAATCAGTTTTTACATAATTGTTAACCCTGTGAGCTAAAATAATCATTGACCTGTATATGCCTACTGTGGTAATAGTAGATCCATGATATAGAAGTAACTGAACTTTTCCTAATGTGGTTGAAGGCCCACTCCATAAGATGGAAAACATGGTTGGCACCATTATTAACTGCAAAACCCTATAGCCTAGTAAATCATAAGCCACAAGGGAGAACTGGCTACTATTATACTACTAAATGGACATATCAATCTGTCCCCTAACACCTTTGTATCCATAGTACATTATATTAAATGGTGGTTAATGTAGATATTAATGACTTATCAATGTAAATGAATAAAAGACTATTTAATGCTCAGCTTTGAGTGGGACATTGCTAAAACACACACACGCACTCACGCACTCACGCACGCACGCACACACACACGCACAGACACACAGACACGTCCAAAATCTCAGTTATCATCATAGAAAATGGTAAATAAAGAATTGAAGAGGCAGTGGGAGTCTGCAGCACACGTTATTTGCTGGACAGGAAAGGGCTGCTGCATGATGAATTCACAGGGGCAGGACGGTATGCAGATTAAACCTGCCGCTGTCCCCGAGTGAGTATTAGAATGATTTCAGAAAGTAACACTGTTATCTGGAAAGCAATTGGCAACTGAAGGCTGCTGGAGAAAGAGAGCACGTTTTCTTCAGGTATGTGAACCCTGAAAAATTATTTATGCTTTTGTAGATGGTTCTACACCATGTCCCTAAAGACAGAACTGCCTGGACATGTAAAAAAAAAAATTACAGATCTGGGTAGGGGTTTGAAGTTTACCGCCGGTATTGTCCTTGGCTGGTGCCTTAGTTTGAGCGGGACCCCTGGGCCCAAATCTGCCTATCATAACGTTCTTCTTGTAGGTGGGATATGCCTCTTGGGCTAGTATGCAGATATAAGTGAGTATATATCATTTGAGTTTTTCTGCTTCTGGGTTAACTCACCATAGTTGAGTGGAGAGTGGGGTATGACTTTCACACGAACTCTGGTGCCTCATATTTGACCACGTCCCCTAGAAGGGGAGACCTGATGGCACTCAGAGGAAGGACAGCAGGTCACCGAGAATAGACTTGAAACCCTATGAGTATATACAGGGGGAGGAGATCCCCCTCAGGAACAGTCATAGGGGAGAGGAATACGGGGAAAATGGGAGGGAGGGAAGAATGGGAGGATATAAGGGATGGGATAACCATTGAGATGTAACAAGAATAAATTAATTAAAAAAAAAAAAAACAGTACATGGAGTCAGGATGAAAAGAGGTGGGAGGGTGGAGGTGGAGACTTGGAGGACCAGACTTGATCACAATACATTATAAGACTGCATGAAATGATCAATTATAAAATAAAATATTTGCATATTAAATAACGCAAAAAAGTAAATTTCGGGGGCCAAATGAAGGACTTTTAATATGTATTAGAGATATATATCTTAACTATGATATGTAATATATTCATTCTGAATGATGTAAGATCATCACTCCTGAGGCTGAATGATTTAATATCCTCCATTACTCGGGGGTGGGGGGGGCGGAATCACGGTGATCAGAAGGAAAAGCAGCCTAGGCTATATAGTGAAACTCAGTCTCGACGCAAGAGTAGAAACTAAAGATATAAAACTTTATAAGCTGGCATTTGTCTACCTTAAATATTTTTATATTTTCAACCACAGCACTATGTAAGAATAAAATTATAGGCAACGCAGTAAGCACATCTTTATTCAGTGTATGTCTACAGTCATGTTTGCTAATGTATCTGGTCATTGCTGTGGCACAAGTGCCTTACTACATCTCCAGCGTGCAAAATAGTTCTCTGCACAACTTCAGGAAAGGGATCACTAACTGATCCAACAGACGTGTCCGTAGAGAAGTGGACTGTGCCGTGGCTGACTTGAAAGCACCTATGGATAGGCACCTGATCTTGCTTCTGGTACTGTAGTGTGGGATTACTTTGGAATCCTGCTAAGGGTAAGCCATATCGTTTTGTTCATCTGGGAGGGGTTGGCATGAATATGTACATTTATAACAAAACCCAAGTGATGCTAATGCTGTGAGTCCCCTGACTGCTCAGCAGGTGACCGTTGTGTTAAGAATGCCTCAGTTCAAGATACAGATTAGATATAAAAGTTGAAACCGGACATTATTTTTTTTTACTTAGTTTCTTTATGAGGGTACAAGTGAAATGAAAGGAGAAATACACCCCATCCCACTCCACCCTACCCCCTTCCCCTCCCCCCCAAAAAAAAACAGAATTCTCAGAGGAGGGAAAGAAAAAGGAAAGCGATAATTGTTCATACTCTCCATTTTGTGCTCATGGCTCAAAACGTAAGCTCTCAGCCTCTGCTCAAGCCACCGTGCCTGCAGTCTGCTGTGGCTGTACTCCTACTATGAGCTCCCACTCTCTGGATCAAGGAGCACCGATAATCTTCTCCAGGTTGCCTTCATCACAGCATTTTATAGCAGCGATAAAAGTGTAACTAATACAGCCCATAAATAAACTTAAAGAAATCCCCTCCACATCCCGTCATGATAAAAAATATTATAAATAGGAAAATAACATATCTCAACAAAACGAAGGCTACGTAGAAAATAACTACAGCACCAAAATATTGTAAATTATTTCTTTAAAAAAAAAAAAACCCTCAAATTCTTTCTTAGAAGAACAAGAATGACACAAGCTTGTTCAGTTTTCAAGAATAATCCGACAACAAAATCCGGTGTACAATCAATTTCGCAACAGCCTTACAAAACAAGAAGCAGGTATTAGTTACTTTTCTTGCTGATGTCACAGCATACACTGATGTAAGAAATTTAGTGGGAAAAAAAAAAAAGGCTTATTTTTGCCTTAAAATGTAAGGCTACACACTATCACAGTGGGGAAACCAGGGCAGCAGAAGTTTGGGGAGGCGTTTGTCACACTGTGGCTCTCTCGAGAAACAATGAGTGATGAATTCTGCTGCTCAGCCTGCTTTCTCCTTTTTATTCAGGCCGTGGTCTTCGTACCTGACATGGTGCTGCCCACGGTTAAGAAGGGCCTTTCCATTTTAATTAACCTAATTGGAAAATCCTTCACAGATACTTGTCTCAAATGCAATTTCAGATCCTGTCAACTCTACGGTCAAGTTTGCCATCCCAAATCCTACTCAAGAGGTAACATCTTCGCTACAATTAAACTTTTATACATCAAAGAAACCGGAAAATGGAAAGCACTCCCGTATTCATAGATGCTCAGAGATTGTGTAATGCCTCTAGTTCTGAAACCAGTCTACATAGCCAATACAATCCTTTCCGGTAACACTTTCACTGAATTGGAAAAACTTTCCAAGTTCACATGGAATTACAAAAGGTGATGAATACACAAAGAAATTCTGAACAAACAAGCAAACAAACAAACCAAGAAACAAACAACAAAGAAACAGAAACAACGCTGGGAAAGCGTAATTATGCCTGATTCTAATTATAGTGCAGAGCTATAATTGCAAAGTTCTGGAATAAAAACAAACATGTAGATTAACAGAGTAGAATATTGAGCCCAGAAATATGCTTAAACAGGCACAGCCACAGCCACTCAAGTTTTGGCAAGGTACTAAAAAACAAAACAAACAAACAAACAAACAAAAAAATAGAACCCCATACATTAGAGAGGGAAAAAACTTCTTTTATCAAATGGTTCTAAAAAATAACTGGACATGAGGAAAAATGAAACTGAATCCTACTCTTATCTATAAACAAATATTCAAATTAGTTCAAAAGCCTACATTTAAGATTTGAAACTCAAAAAATGAAGGAAAAACTCTTCAAGATATAAAGCATTGGCATATAATTTATTTCTCCAATAACCAAAGACAATCTACCAAAACCACCGATACCATATATGAGAAGGCCTTTTTTAAGTTGTTGGTTGGGGGCAGTCCAGGCCTGTCTGTTGTTACCCTTGGTTGTCAACCCTCAAAAGTAGATGTTAAATCCAAATTGCTGAAGACTCTGAGCACTGCAGAAACAGTCTAGAAACCAGTGAGCTGGAACTGGCCTGAATGAATCCTCCCTGAAGATGAGTTTTCGTGGTATCAGGATGTGAGCTCGTGTATGGATACATACAATCAAGACAGTCAGAGGGGAGGAGGGGGATTAGCTGCAGGGAGGGAAGGATTAACGGGGGCAAGTGTGTACATTAATATATCTTTGTGAGTGTTGTACCTATATACAGTGAACACACTGCAGTAAGAAATTTATAAAACAAAATAAAATATACAATTTCAAACTTTCTTTCTCCCACTGGTTAATTTTCTGCCTTATCCTTGAACAAAATACGCAAACTATAAAAGGCTTTGCAGCTTTGATCAGCTTAGTCCCGTGCTTGCTAACAACTCCAAGAGTTTTTATATGGAAGGAAAGCTGGACTTTAATTGTTCATTTGAGGCATGAGATAGTTATACATTTTACTGGTGTGTTTTATCCATTTGCCGTCTCTATGGGGACTAAACTGGAGCCTAAGGAGCACAGATCTGATATTTGGCCCCTGAACAGCATCAAAGCTGTCATCCAGGTATACATCATTGCCACTGTTAAATGTTACACTGCTTATCACACATTTTAATGAGAAAGGAAACCAGTAAAGGTGAAACTTCAGTCATTTAACCTCACTACAGTGTTGTAACCCACTAGGCAGTAGCACCCTACCCAGAGATCTCCGGGCCTACCCCTAATCATTTCTGTTCTTTTGAGCAAATTGTAATCCTGCCTTCAAATTTCAGAGTTTCTAACACCAGAAAGCCGAAAATTGAAAATCATGCTTGGAAAATTGCTATAGCTGAGTCATGGCCACCTGCAGACATTTCCCTATGACAAGAACTGCAAACAGGTTGTTACACTGTTTCCACTGCTCATTAGTCTTCGTCATCCATCCTCCTTACTGAGTTACATCAATAACAAATGCTGCTCCCCTGCACTGGAACAGGGGACCACCTCTATCCAAATTCTATAAATATGCTAAAGCTGCCCAAGTTTAGAATTAGTTTTTGATCCAGGATTAGTTACAATGTAAAAAAAAAAATCTATTTAACTCAGTGCAAGCCTGCTTCTTATCCACTGAAATAAAACCTGAATCCACATTCACACACGTGTCCTGACATTTAGGAAATACATATTTTTTTTTCTGAGAAGAGTATGTTTATCCATATTTCTTCAAGCATGGTGACCTTGGATAATTGCAGTGTCACCATTATGTGGGCAAAGTACACAGAATTCCTCTCACCTATCCATAAGATATCAAATATATGGCAGTAGTTTTTGAAACCTATCACAAAATTAATGATGTGTTTTCTATTTATTGCAAATGCACACCCATCCACTAGTCATGCCATAATAATGAAATCTATAAGTTTTCAAGTTAAGCAAATTTGGATTTAAAGATGAAACTTTCCTATTTACTATCTTTGACTTTGAACATGTATAATGGCCTTTGTAACTGTCAATCACATTGCCTGCAAATGTGTTGTTAAAACTTAACTTGTTCACTTAGAGGAAGATGAAGTGAGATGTTTTGTTCGCCATGGGTCATGGCACAGAGCAAGTAGTTTCTAAAAGATATCTTTAATTTTAGCTCTTGAGAAATGACCAAATCAAAGGTAAACCGATAGTTCATTTTCTATCCTGTTTGAGTTAGATAAGTCTATCAAAAATGTTATGACTGTTCCAATTTCAAATACATTGGAAGATCAAAACAATGTTTTATGCCATTAGCTCATATTCTTAGAACACTAACTGTTATTCTATATTTTGTTGGGTGATAAAATTCATTATTTCTTAATACCAGAAGCTGTAGCACTGTGAAATTGTCACAAAATACTAGCTCTGTGCTTAGCACTGCCATGTGTAATTTATGTCCCTCTGGGCATCCCTACCTAAAGCCAGAAGCTGCATGTAGCCAAACATAGCAGGAATGTGACACAGCAGAAAACCATAACCACACTGAAAACACTCAACACTGAGAAGGTTTGATTGTTCTTCTTTATTGTTTCTTTTGTTGGTTAGTTTTGTAATATTATTGGGCCTTCCTTAAGCATAAACTTTTCATGTAACAGTGTCAGAAGATTGGACCCATCTAAATCTTAGATTAATTTTCTGAATCTGCATTTATTTTACAGAGAGAAAAACTAAGACATAGAGTAAAGACAGGCCATCTGAAAAGATCATAGAACAAAAAATAAACTTTATAAAATAATGCTCAATTAAACACCACCAATGATAAAAGCAAAAACAGTGGGTGCGTATTTCCTGCAATCTCTAAAGTTTAGACAAGGGATGAACCAGGGCTCTGACAACTAAAAGGGTGGTAATAATTCCTTACAGGCTCTAGGAGACTACTCCGGGTAGAAAGTGTTTGCCGTGTAAGGGTGATGATCTGAGTTTGAATCCCCCAAACCCACATAAAGCTAGCTGCAGGACAATGGCTCTATTATACTCACACTCCATAGAGTGTAGTGGGAATTAGAGACAGGAATCTCCATAGCTTATCTGGATCTTTAAGTAGCAAAAAGTCTCAGGCAAGGAAGGTGAAAGTTAAGAACAGGCACTGGAGATTGCCCTCTGACAGCCATGTGTACTCTGTGACCCTGGGCAGGCTGTACTCATAAATGCAAAAATGTATCTACATTTACACACATTATGCGTACATATATGTGCACAGTTTGACTAAAAATGCCATTACTCACTGTAGTAAAAACATTGATTTAATGATTTAATATTTTGGAAGTAAGAAATAAAAGTTTTGACACCAAGAGTATCCCTAACTAAATAAGCAAACCAGCAAATAAGTATTAGTCAAGACTTAGGGAGTGCATTAAATTCCACCCGGGGTATGAGTAGTCAAAAGAGTGAAATAAATCCAAAGACATTTTATTCCACATAAGGCTAACAGTCATTTAAACATTTTATATTCTCCTCAATTTTCAATCTGTTCAGTAATAGTTTATTATTGAATGTAAACTACTGTTTATTCGCTGAGTCATTTCTAAAAGTGCACATGATGCAACTAAGGATAGATTAATGAGACAGCCAGTCATATAGTGTTCTGCCTAATGATTTGTTGTGGGGACTTTATACATTTAAAGGATTGTTTCCATCATTTCTGTAGGAATTAGGTAGATAAAAAGAAAAATTAAAAAGTGAAATAAAAAGACTTGACCAAGTTTCTCAGTGGTGTTTACAAAAGAAGTCTACATTGCTTAGCAACCAAAACGTTATGTGTCTACACAACGAATTTAAATTAAAACCTAATCCCCTTTCAAAGAGGCAACAGTGTAGCCAGCCTTTCCCCCTCTGTGTCACCCAGTGTTTTTCTAAAGGGTTCAGTCTTTGTTACTTATACACCTTTGTCAACATTCCTCAAAGTTCAACTTAAAATATGTAGGGACTTCTGTGCATCTGTGGCATTTATTCAAGGCTAGAAATCGTGTTTTCTACTTTCTTTCATGTGTGAAAATTAATCACTTCAGGAGGATTAAAGCATTTTTTTGGCAGGAAGCCAGATCCTATCCGAGCCTCCAGGTTTACCACAATATTAGATATAAGAGAAAAAATGTGTGTCCATTATGAAATCTGGTTTCTGATTCTGCTAAAATATTTCTGGACTTTCCATCCTTGTTCGTCCTCATGTTGCCTGCAACTTACTTGATTTTTTACTGAAGCGTCACATGAAACATCTGTAAAGGAAGTCTACCAATCTACTGGAGCCTTCATAGCACAGTAAAATTTAGGACAACAAAGAGATTTGAGAAAAGTATTTTCTTAACACTCATTACATTTCTTCTTACAGGCTAATCAGTTTGGAACTTTGCAATAGGTAAATATGATAATAGATGTTCAGGATTGAGACTAACACTAATTTATTTGTAAAAGATATTCCTACTTTTGAGCAGTATTTTCTTCAGGGTTAGAGCCCAGCTGACACTGCATGGAAAAGATGAAGAGAAAAGCAAGTCTGTCCGTACGAGGAGCAACAGCATGAAAATCACAGGAAGCACAATTATGTCCTGAAATCCTTCAGGTTGTTAAAAGTGATTTTTATTAAGCCTGCTTCTAACATTTATCAGTGAAATTATTAAGCCTTAAATCTAGTTAAAACATTTCTGAGGAAAAAAAAATTTCTGAGAACAGAACTTTAGATGGTATAAATTCAGTAAATACTAAATGCTAAATGCACAAATGATTTTCTGGAAGTTGACAGAGAGCTTAAGGCATTTAAAAGTTATAAATCACAACTTATGCATCATTAACATGCATATATATGCACAGTTGTATATGAAAACTTTACATATGTACATATGTATATGTACTATATAATACACATCAATATTTTATTTATCTGTATATTACCCATTTATTTTTGGAAAGATAAGATCTTAATATGTTCTTAGCTTAAAGCTTGGGTAAACGCTTACTTTCCCATTAAATACATTGAAAATATATTTACTAAATTTATTGTGTCTAGAACAAATTCTATCATAGCCACAAGTGAAATCTACACATCAATTTCAAAATATGAAACAGAAAAAAATTTTATTTAGTTATTAATGGACCATAATATCAAATAAAAAAGATGATACCTGGCTTGGATGAGTATGAGTATGAAAATATTTTTGTAATTTTTTTATAAAAGTCTTTGGCAATATAAAAAACAGAAAAGAACTCTCTGGAGCATTGTTGGCTTTGAATCATATATACTATGCTTTGTCTAACGTCTTAGTTCAAGATCCATTCTTATCAAGATGCTAAGCTTCCAAAGGGAAGATTTTACGTAATTTGGACCATCATATAGCTGGTGATTTTTATGTAGCTGGCCATTTTTATATAGACATAGCAAAGTGGTAAGTCTTCCTTTTTTCAAAAATGAAATCATGCATTCATTCTGGAATTAACAGCATGCTTACATTATATGTCTCTATCCTGCAGATCTTTGGTACTTTCAGATTGCGTCTTCACTTGAGGTAGCATTTGTAATGGACACGCCTCTCCCCCTAAGGTAGACAAAGGAGTTGTGTCCAAGTCCAGACAGTGGAATATCGCGCTGGGCACTCTGCTTCCCCGTACCTCCATGTCCACCCTTCCTGATCTCAGAAGCTGACTTCTTGACTTCTAACGTCCAATGAGAGGCCGAAGCGGAAAGAGTAACACGGAATTAATTCCCTGCCCTGCTGCTGTTGTGACTTAAACCAGGATTTCTCATGTTTTCTTACCAAAAACAGCACTTTGTAAAACCCCTTTTCTATACAAATTACACTAGGCGAACCAGTCCCATAGTGTCCCTTCAGGCTAAGCCTCAGAAATGGATCAGTGTTACGGCAAACTCCTGACAGCTCCAACACATATTCTTTTACTTTGACTCAGAACATACATTTTTAAAGGCAGTAACAGGTATTGGACATACATATTCTCAATGTAAGTAATTTCAGATTTCTGTACCACTTGATTTCCAGGCATGGGATGATGAGGTTAGTTTGAGACTGGGTGGTGTACCTGGATACATTGTGATAACAAAGCATTTATGCAGGGAAGAGGTAGGCTCCAATCCTAGCCAGATTCCAAGCGTTCACAAGTTAGTACATTTGAACCAATGAGTGAGTGAATCATGAAATTCTATTCATACTATATGAAACTTTCCAGTTAAGTTCAAATAAACTGCACCAAATTAAAAATGATTAGTTACTATAAATGAATGTCAAACTATAACTTTCATATTTAAAAATCACATATATATATATATATATATATATATATATGTATGTATCCACATGTATCCACATTGAATTAATTGGCTAGAGGATTATGAAACATAACAAAATTCAAGAATATTCAAGTTCTGTATGTAAGATGCAATAATAGTTTTCTGTATCCTAGGAAATCCTCTGGTAGTTTTTATTATATTTGTATTACTGATGATACTGAACCAGAGTTAATGCTACCTAAATTAATGTTAGACTATATGGCTTAGGAATAATGGGGACAATGCACATATATTCAATATAGGTGCAATTTTTTCAAATATATTTAATAAATAAGGCTAGGTGTACCTGTGAACAAAGAACAAAAGATGCTGAGGACAAACTGTCCAAGGCAAGGGTGGCCTGAAGAATAACTCAGAATATTAAATGGATGATGGTGAACTTTTCCCTGAACTTGTCAAAAATATGCTTAACGTACTTATAAAAAGACCAACAAGACATGACCACAGACATCCACATGGCTTTAGGTGGAAACAGGCCGCCACCTGGGTCCAAGGCGATATCCAGGTCATGCTGCCACTGCTTGTCTAGGAATATGGTCCTACTGCTGTTTCAAGAAACCACATGGATGTCCATGACATGTTTTCCCGTTCACTGTGAAAAGCAAGAAGGCTGCCACCACTGTGATACTGATGACTGCAGACGCATACTTGAGAGGGAGGGATGTCGAAGGCATCTGTGATAACCACTACCCTCCAACTCCTCCTGCAGAAGGTAACAGCCTAGGAAAGAACACGGGAATGAATTCTTAAGGGGAAAGTGTGACGGGGATGCTGAAAAGAAGCTCTCTACAGTTGATGGCTCCTGGCCGATGTGTGAGAGGGGAAGGACTCAGCTCTCTGTGAAGGACAGGCTACGAAAAATTTGACCATGCTCCAGCAGGTATATAGATAATACGTATTGAATTATTTTCATTTTTTTAATTCTTATTTTTATATTTCCATTTTTTGTGGGGGCCATGAGATAGGGAAGTTACGTGGGAAGAACTGGGAAGTTAATGTGATCAGGTTGGATATTGAGGCACTCCCAGAGAATCAATAAAAATGTTATGTTGGAAAAATCTATGGCTCGCCTCATTCTTCATGTTCCTTATAATCTATTAGACTGTTAAAGTTATTAAGTAGATTCAATATTGTTCATTATAAAGTAATGAACATGATTTAGGCCAGAGTAATGACTTCCAAAACTATAATAGTGAACGTGCTGGTGGATGATTATTTTCTAACCTTAATATTAGTACTCACTTGGAAAGCAGATTTTTAAGATTTTTAAAGATCTAGTCTCTGAGATTAGTAAGGCTTTAAAAAAAAAAAAGAAGTAAGCTTATGTGACTGTTCAGTCCTGAAATTCTGAATTTAAATGAGCCCTTGAAAAAATAGATTGTCTTTTAGTTGTCAAAAACAGCATCAGAAATTGCTTTTACAGGCCATTTTGGAGTTCCACCTGTTCACAGAAGAAGAATGTCAGGAAGTAATGAATCAACATCATGCACACTGAAGTGGTAAAATAGGAAATGGGATTCAGATCAAAGGTCTCTGAGAGAGAAAAGTTACAAACAAACGAAGTTTTGACATTAAATACTACACTGTAGCTTAGCTTTTAATTCATATTTATACAGATACTATACATATATATATGTAAGTATATATATGTATGTGTGTGTGTATATATATATATACATATACAGATATGTATATATACTTACATACTGGGCCGTGCTGAATTATTTTTGTTTGTTTTTAACGCTCTCCCTTCTTTAAATACCCCACAGTGGAATTAGGCGTGGTATGAACAGAGCTGAAGATAATTCCATAGGTGCCCAGAATTATTTTGAAAATGAACAAATCTATAAAAGTTTTCATTAACCTTACCTAAAATTTCTAAATCCTGGAGGATTCTATCACTGTAACTGAATAACTTTTATCTAACAGAAAAGGTGAATTTGGAGGTGTGTCTTCCCAGCTTCAGAGGCAATATTACTCAACATATATTGAACACACAGGTCAAAGGCTAGTGTGGCTGAGACCCAGAATTTACCTACATGAGGTTTGTTGTTTTTTCTTTTGCAATACAAATCTAATTACATATCTAGCTCCATATGGCATTTTCCAACTATGAAAATGAACAGGTGTGAATACTAAAACCTGGATTCCATACCCAGAAACATTTGAAAAGGTCAAAGAATTGTATTGCTACAATGGAAATATAATTCTGTGAATATTAAACACATAAAACTATTTTTATATAATGCCCCCAGAGACCTGAATGTTAACCAATGACAAATCAATAGAACAGTAAAACAATTGAACCCCATATGAATTCTATCACAGGCTGGAAGAGTATAGGCAAGTAGTATGGGCAAATAATATAATAATAAAACAAAAAGTAAAACACACAATGGGCAATACATGTTGTCACTGAACCTTCTAGACTTCTGCCACATGTGACCTCAGTAGTCTTTCCAGTAGGGAGGATTGAGAATGAAAGATGGTGTCCTGGGGCATTGCCACATTATCAAATACATCCAAAAAATTTTAGAAACCATTTACTTAGCTTTAAAAATTATGGCCCATCTTGGTGGCTGATTGTCATGAAGATACAATAAGTGTTTTACATGAATAAAACCATTTTCTTCTTTATTATTTTTGAAATAAATTAGACTCTAAGAATACAGTGTGGGTTAAAATTAAAAGTAATTCCTTCTATGTAAAAATATATTTTACCCATCAGTCTTCCAGTGTCTGCTCTAACCATTCTCAATGTAAGAATGGGAGTACAGAGTTAAAGGTCATTTTAGAACTATAATGACTTTCTTGGCTTTCTCTTAATGCATAACATGTTTCTTAGTCTACTGCTTCACAACTTAAAGCTACAACCACTTGTAGGCCTAAAGTTATTGTGTAGTTTAAATTCTGATTTCCTATCTAAATCTTGTGTAAACTCTGACCCACAATTGTCTCCCTGTTACATCAATATGAGCAGGGGAGCGAATAAGGCTGGACACTCCACCAGCTGGGGGTGGGGGGCGGGGGAGGAGTTAGGAGAAGAAGTGGGGGATCGGCCATGGGGGAGGTACACGTAAGACCAGGAGGAAATAGCTGGAGCTGAGGAAAGCTACAAAGTGCAATTATCACTGGAATGTTTGCTGGGAGTAAGATGAAATAGCATAGAGGGTTATGAACAGACTTAAACTGCTCAAGATTATGTTCTGAAGCCTTGTAATATAAAAGTATCAATTATTTGTGGGATATCGGGGTTAAGAAATAAAATAATTGAAACAAACACTGTAGAATCATTTATTATTTCAGAGATGTAGTAGTAACTCAGTGAATCCTCTGGGATAGTAATTGACACACTGTGAGCAATCTGAAGTTGAAAACATAAAACAGTGAGAGAAGCTGAATTTGTGTGTGTGTGTGTGTGTGTGTGTGTGAGAGAGAGAGAGAGAGAGAGAGAGAGAGAGAGAGAGAGAGAGAGAGAGAGAGAGAGATGAGGGGATACTCTGACAAAAGCAACTTCTGGGAGAAAGCATTTCTTTAGCGTTCAGGTCCCGAATGGATATAGTCCATGTGTTAGGGAAGACATGGCAGCCGAAGCACGAAGCCAGCTGGTCATTTTCCATCAGCACTTCAGAAGCACAGAAATAGCAGGTAGTGGGGCCCAGGGTATTATGACCCAGTAAAGCCTGACCACAATAACATACATTTTCTAGCAATTAAAAGATTCTCCACCAATTTAAGTTTCATAGCCTTGCAAAGCATTTCTGTGACCTGGAGATCAAGTGTTCAAACACACGATCCTATCTGTGGCTGACAGTTTACATTCAATCCACGACGTTCACCTGCTGGCTCCCATAGTCATGTCCATCTTAGGCATAATGAATTTAGTTCAATTTCAAAAATGTCAATACGCTTTCACAGTCCTAATACTGTTCAAGAGATGCAATACAATCTTATTTTTTTTCCAAAACAGGGTTTCCCTGTGCATCCCTGGATGTCCTAGAACTTACTCTGTAGACCCAGCTTGCCTCAAACTCATGTATCTACCTGCCTCTGCACCTTGAGAGCTGGGATTGAAGGCATGCACAGTCTTTTAATAAAGTGTAATCTAAAGCAAGAAGCAAACAAACTGTCTATTTCCAATGTATTATGACATAGAGTATATGTTTTATATAGAAAGGTCTTAATGAGGACAGAATAAGAAGATTTGACCCAAAGAGAGACTGAAACACAGGAGAAAAAAAAAACCCACAAATCCTGTATCTCCATGTTCATCATCCGGGTCTTCTAATGATATTATCTCATTTCAAAAGTGCTTATGTGGCTCTACCCCGTCAGTTCTGCTGCCTGCAACATACCTCTGCCTCATGGGTTGGTTCTACTTCCTGACGCAACTCTCTTTGTTGTACCTGATGCACCAAAGCTCTAGCATCTCTAGTGTCATGGGTCTTCCATCGAAACCCAGCTTGACCCTCACAGTTTCCATAAGCATTTACTTTTAAACTGCTGTTAATCAAATTTTACCATTACTCTTTGGCAAATTTTATATCTTGTATAGTCTAGTATTACTCAAATAAAATCACCATTAGTAATTAATCTTTGATGTTGACTCAATTTGAGTGCTCTGATTTTGTGTCTATTAAAGTCATGGTTTTTCTTACTCTTTTAAATTATATTTCTTTTTAAATAAAGATTTATATTATTATACATAAATCAAATAAACTACATACATACAGCAGGAAGAACCATGAAACAGTCAATAATTATATAAATATTATGTTCATAGTGATTTGGCTATTTGTATTTGGCAAACTTGAAGTAAACATTATTCCTATCTTGTCATGTCTAAAATTCTGAATTAAAATCAATATCTATCATATCATATGTATCAATATCCATCATATCATGTCTATCATCTCTATTAACTTAAAACATCTACCTAAAGCCTCGGAGACCTACAGAATATGACATTTAAAGATGTTTTTAATATTCTAATGATTCTTTGACAAGACAGGTTAACTCCTGGCAACACCCAGCCTACATCAAAGAAGATAGTGAACATCAAAGAATCTCCTTATGCAGATGGCTTCAAACATAGCAAACAAGTCACTGGGAAAAATATTCTCTTTTCTGTCACAGGCAGAATTCTGCCTAAAAATTGGCAAGATTGGATTCAGGCAGAGTAGATGGCCAAACTCTGCTAAGACAGGGTAAGCAAGTCCTCAATAATTTCTGCCTCACAAATATGTCTGTCATATATCTTGGCCAGAAGGCTGAAGAAGATGTCCAACATTATACAGAGTTTTGGGTGACTGTTCAGACAGTAAACTGTCTCTGTCATTTTTTTTTCCATTTTGGAAGCTGCCAACCTGCACTTTCAGTTCACTCAGATAATTAAAATTTATTCTTTCTCAAGTCTCTGATGGATTGAAGACCATATAGTTTAGTCTTACAGTTAAGCTTAGTTGCTTAGGGGTTAAGATTTTTTTCTTTTTAACAGTTTTTTAATTAAATATTTTGTTTTAAATTTAATTTTTTGGTTTTTTTTATAATTTCACACAGTAGTACTATATACAGATCAACTCTACCCTGCCCTCTACATATTTCTGTGTCTCTAGAACTCACTCCCTTATTTATCATAAGTAAGAACATATTTAATAATTTTTATTACATAAGTTCAGCTGATTTCAATATCGTTGAGGACAGTATTTAGTTCCTCTGGATGAATCTGTCCCTTCTGTTTTTCTCAGAATTATACACAGTTCTTTCTTACTTGGAACTCTTATCTTAATAATGTGTATTTGAAGTTGAGGTTTGTTTTACTATTTATTGATTTCTATTTCAGTGTGTCTGTGTTGGTCTGTGTTTTCGTGTGCATATTTTTGTCTACAAAAAACTGGAAGAGCATATCAGATCCCCTGGAAATTCAGTTATAGCTACCAGCAGTTGTGTCTTCCCTGGTTTGGATACTGGCGCAAAACTGGGTCCTCTGAAAAAGAAGAGAACATATTTCACTGATGAGACTTCTCTTCAGCATGTCTCTCTCTCATGTATTTACAGCTTTCTGAAACAGGGTCTCTGTGTAACAATACTGGCTGTCATAGAACTTACTCTACTCTGTAGACCAGGCTGGCCTCAAACTCACTGGTACCCACCTGCTTCTGCCTCCTAAATGTTGGGATTAAAGTCATGTGCCACCACTCATGACTGTTTCTTTGTGTGTTTTTAATCAAGCTAATGGAATTATAAAGTTTTATTTCCTACTTACTTGTGTATTTTAACTTATTGTTTGAGAGTGTCATATGTGCACTTAATATGGGTTCAGATTCTTTCTGTAATTTTACTAACCCACTAGTATTAACAATATAAGGCAGTGTATATAAAGCTGCCATGGTGGCACGTGCCTATAAGTCTAGTGTTTTGGAGAGAAAAGCTGACGGATCACTCGCTAAAGTTCATCCTCAGATTCATAATGAATTCAAGGCCAGCGTGGGATACATGAGAAGGAGAGATAGGATGGTGAATAAAGTAAAATAAGAAAATTCCAAAAATGCATACCTCCTCATTTCTGGCTGTATTTCAAAGCCAGTGGAGAAAAGTCTCCAGATACCCCATCTTTAATAGCTCTTTTAAATCCCCAGCAGAAGTCCAGCAATACGATCTCTAAATAATATTCTTATGTTCTATTTTAAGAAGAATCTTTACTGTAATCACTGTCCCATAATACCATTTCTCTACCCAATGTCCCATAATGTGAAATGTGTTGGAACAAGTATTTTGGCAATCCGTTACGAGTTAATAGAGTTAAAAATACATTTAGCTGAGCTTTTAGAAAATATCAGTGTAATTTAGAATCCCTTCCATAAGTAGTTAGTACTGACCATCTGGATGTAGAAATGATTCAATACAGACATTAGCAGCCTATACTCATTAACTGCTTTCACTCATTAGTCCACACTCTTCGTTTAAAACCACACCCCAGATTGTTTCAAGCTTCTGTGACAAACCAGTCCAGTGTTCTTTCTTTTGCACTGTGTTGTGAAGATTCAGCGAGGTTCTTCTCATTTTCAGTATTTAATCTGAAAAAATTCATGTAAAGTGATCATTGAATATTTATTTATTTGAGAGGCTTAATTTTTCCTGAGTAGGTTTCACAGATGAAGTCAACAGATTTCTTGTCTTAATAGTGAACAAATATAAAGGAAATATTTTTAAATTTTAGAGCAATATAATAGGATGAATGCTAAAACAAAATATGATCTCTTTGCTTCACAAAGTTGAGAAGGACTGGAATAAATATGAGGTATAAGTTGAGGTGGAATAGGACCTCGTCATTTAAGATAAGAAAAAAAATGCTCAAGCAAAGGACAATTATAGGATGTGTTTTAAATGTTGGTTAGGCAAATGAACAAATATGTATTTTAATTTAGTTTTTGTTCATTTGTCATATTCTTTAGACCACACGTTGATTGATTGATATAAGTATTATAAAGCCTACTGTGATTAACAGGGCACCTAACACATTAGCTTCTGTTTTAAAAAGAAATTATATCTATGTGTACAATGGAAAAGACAGCAGGTTTTTCTGCATCTTTCCAGTTCAGCAATTAAAGGCAATTTCAATAACTATCTTTAGAGAATCACCCTCTCACAAAAAGAGTATTGTTTTCTGTAGTGGAAAAATATAATTTCCTGTATTCAGGAAACTCATTTGAAATAACTATGTAGATTCTATGCTTGGGTAATCAAGGAATGTCATATTGAAACACATTGTGTATTTCTTTTGTAATATGAAACAACATGATGTAATTTTCAAATGATGTTGTGATTTCATTTTTGAAAATTATCTTATCTGAGTTGGGTGCCCCATATTTGACCACGGTCTCTGCATGGGGAGACCTGGTGGCACTCAGAGGAAGGACAGCAGGCTACCAAGAAGAGACTTTATACCCTATGAGCATACAGGGGGAGGAGGTCCCCCTCAGTCACAGTCATTGATGAGTAGACTAAGGGGAAAATGGGAGGGAGGGAGGAATGGGAGGATACAAGGGATAGGATAACCATTGAGATATAATATGAATAAATTAATAAAATATATTTTTAAAAGAAAATTATCTTATCTTTTAAAGGTGAAATTCATAATCTATTTATGCCACATGCAGATCCAGGCTACCACAAGAGACTATTTTTTTTTAAATTTTAAGCATTTGACCAAACAAAATCATTTGAAATAGTTTTATGATTTTGATATTTGCATATAATTGTTATTTTTAGATGAAACAAATGATTTTAAACGATGATTGTCCTATACTTCATTTAAAAATAGTTTACTTCACTATCTTGTCATTAAATTTTTGTAACAAGGAATCCTGTTCTTCTGCATATTTGATATATGGAAAAAATATGTGTAACAATGTTTCCAATTCTGGCTAGTGTTTTGTCAACTTGATACAAGCTAGAGTCATCCTGGACAAAGGATCTTAATTGAGAAAAGGACCCCTCAGTGGGAAAGTCTGTAGATCGTCTTCTTGGTTGATGACTGATGACTGATGCAGGAGGTACCTGATCACTGAAGACAGTGCCACTACTAGGCTGGTGGTTCTGAATTCTACAGCAAAGCAACCTGAACAAGCCAGGAAATGCAACCAGTAACGAGTGCTACTCCATGGCTGCCATTTTGCTCCTGCCCCGAGGTTCTAGGTTAACTTCCTGCCCTGATATCCCTGGATGATCGATCACAAGCTGCCAAATGAAATAAATCCCTTTTGTCCTCAAGTCGACTTTAGTTGTGGTGTTTTATCACACAGCACGGACACACTAAGAAGTTTTTGAACATGGGAGCCATTCAGTCACAGTGTATCAACAACATCCCTCAGATTTTCGGAGGCAGTACAGTGAATCCTCATTCTGAATTACAGTTTTTACTTACATTTGCTTTAATGGCAAGTGTGGATTTTTAATAGCAGAGTCCATTTTTTCAGCATGTATTAAGTTTTATGCCAACATTAATACTATGATGTACACAGTCTGATTATTTTGTCTTTCTGGAAACAATTCCTTTGTAAATAATATTCATGGCAAAGCAACATTATTCTTTTTTGTGATTTATGCAAGAAGTCATACAGTATACTTTTAAAATTCAACGACTCTAGTTATTTTTAGACCTGTCTTTGATATGTAACATGAACAATACTCTATGTAATGTTTTTGGTAAAAAAGAAAAATCAGATGTTTCTCTTGCAGGAAGTTTCTTTAACAGTTTCACATAATAATACAATAAAGAATAATAAAGCTCCTAAGAATGAGATGTGATCCTCACATTCCATTTGAAGACTTTTTTTCCCCTATTAAACTCTTGAATGATTTGTAGCCGTAAAAACAGGGATGCCATGTACCAAAAAAGGGCTTCTAGAACAAATACTGGGCAGAGGTGATGCTGCCAAGTTGAGAGACACACAGTAAAGTCTGGATTTATACCATTGGCAAACTAAAGATCCTGGGAAAGAGGAGCAACCCTCACAATGTGCCTCACCTTCTAGAATTTGTAGCCCTAAGCACAGTAAGAAACCACTTATTTCCTTGACTCTGTGATTTTGAGTGTCTCTCCCTCAAAAGCCTCACACAATAGAGTGCATAGTTTAATCTACAGAAGTTTATCCATGCTTTAATTAAATGAATACTATATGATTATAATAAATATCATATAAATATGAATTTCAGAAAATCTGTGTATGAGCAAGCTCAGTCACAGCTATTGCAATGAAAGACCTCAGGTAACCAAACACTTTTGTCCATATTCCATTTGACTTGAAAGATCACTGAGCAAAGGCTAATTCAATAATTCATGAAAATCTACCCTACCCCAAAAGAAACATAGTAAGATCAAAAAGAGTGGTTGAAAATTAAGAATACAGATTACTACAAACACTCTACTATTTTATTTCTATCTAGTATTAGTCATAGTGGAAAGATTGGTATGCTAAAGCCCATGGCCAGTCCATTTTTATTTTTTAGCATAGATGCTTGAACTTAAAGCCGTTGACTGTCAGGTATGCTAGTTAATATCACAAAACAAAGAAAACTTTGTACCAATAAACATGTTAATCAGCTACTAGTGTCTTCTTTATATTTTCTTTGTCAAACAAAGATGATGAATGTATTTATTTATTTTATTTTCAAAATGGTGTGTGTGTGTGTGCGTGCATGCCTATGTGAGTGCTTGCACACGTGCATGCGTGTGTGTGTGTGTGTGTGTGTGTGTGTGTGTGTGTGTGTATGTGCAGCTACAGGTGATATACTTTGCTGGCCCGTGGTCAGAGATCAGCATTGGGTATGTTCCTCAATCACACTCCACCTTAGTTTTTGATACTGGGTTTCTTGCTGGACACAGAACTTGCAGAATCATCCACCTTGCTTGGCTATCAAGTTCCAGAGAACCTCTTGTGTCTGTACATGGATTAAAGGCAGGCGCTGCTTTTTACGTAGGTGCTGAAGTCTAAATCAGGTCTTAAGGCTTGATAATCTAGGATTTTACTCACTGAGTTTTCTCCTTATAACCTAATTTATCAGAGTTTGTATGAATGTTTGTCGCATTGATGATCTTTTAAAAAACGAATTGTCATTTTAATACACTGATGGAAATAAACCTACTAGAGGTCAAAAAATACTTTATAATAAAAGAAGTTTCAAAACTAGCAACTCGATGTGGCAGTATGATAGCAGCTATCAAGTTAGATAAAGTTGCCTTGTCAAACCATGCCCATGGCCAAAAGGAGGAGCTCTTGGAGCCATTCAGTCATATCCTTTTGTGGGAAAAGACATTGGCCTAGTGGTTAGTTATTTGCAGTAGAGTGGACGATGCGTTCTAACTTTCGTTGACTCATCAAAAACTATTTATTTGATTTTTATTAACCTTGTAATTGCTAAAGAAATAGGACTGAACCAAAAAGAAAAAAAGGAAAAAAAAGAAAAGAATAGCATAGCAAGTTAGATTGAAAGAAATAAAATATAAGAGTATCAGCTAGATAGTGAAGAGAAAACACACACACATTCACACACACACACACACACACACATACACACACACATATACACACATACACACACGCTTACACACATGCTTATAAACACATATACACACACATACACACACACACCTCAAAAAACAATTGGAATATTTAAAACAACCTTGAGTTATAAAAATAACTACTAGAGGCATCACCATCCCACATCTGGGGTCCCGCTCAAACTAAGGCACCAGCCAAGGACAATACAGGCAGCAAACTTTAAACCCCTACCCAGATCTAGCCAATGGGCAGAACATTCTCCACAGATAAGTGAAGAGTGGGGTCTGACTTTCACATGTACTCTGGTGCCTCATATTTGACCATGTCCCCTGGAGGGGGAGATCTGGTGGCACTCAGAGGAAGGACAGCAGGTTACCAAGAAGAGACTTGATACCCTATGAGCATATACAGGGGGAGGAGGTCCCCCTCAGGAACAGTCATAGGGGAGGGGAATAAGGGGAAAATGGGAGGGAGGGAAGAATGGGAGGATACAAGGGATGGGATAACCATTGAGATGTAACAAGAATAAATTAATTAAAAAAATTAAATTAAATTTAATTTAAAAAACAAAAAAAACCCTGAAATTGTAAAACAGACCTATAGTAATAAAACAGCCTGGTATTGGAGTAATGCTTTCATGACATGTTGGTCAAAGGAATCTTATTGAAGATCCAGACATAAGTCTACACACCTCACGGACACCCATGTATTTATAAAGAGTCCAGGAAAACCTATTGGAATAAAGGACAGCTTCTTCAGCAAGTGGTGCTAGTCAATCTGAGGGGCTGCACACAGGAGAATGCAAAGAGACACGTATTTATCATCCTGCACAAAGTTCAACTTCGAGTGGATTCTCAAGCTCAAAATAATACCAGATCATATCATGAATCTGATAGAAAAGAAAGTGGGGGGACAGGCTTGAACTCATTGGCACAGGAGATGACTTTCTGAACAGAGCACTGACAGCATAGACACTAAGAACAGCAATTAATAAATGGGACCTTGTGAAACTAAGAAGCCTCCATATGGCAAAGAACATGATGAGTCAGATGAACCAGCAGGCTAGGGAATGGCAAAAGATCCTCACTGACTTAGGATTTTAATGCGGTGAAGAGATACCATTTACCACGGCAATCCGCATGAAACAAAACATGTAAGTGGGGAGCATGGCAGCTTTCAGGCAGACATGGTGCTGGAGAAGGAGCTGAGAGTTCTCCATCTTGATCTGAAGACCACCAGGGCCAGACTATAGTTCCTCACTCAGTATAGTTTGGGTTTTTAAGGTCTCAAAGCCCTGCCTCCACAGTGACACAATTCCTCTAACAAAACCACACCTACTCCAAGGCCACACCTTCTAATAGTGCCACTCCCTATGACCAAGCATTCAAACATATGAATTCATGGGGGCCATTTTTATTCAAACCACCACATTCATCAATTACATATTCTGTAAAAGGTTAATGTAAGATACATAAAGATTATTTTTTTAAACTGGACATCAAAGAAACAAATAGTCCAATTTAGAAATTAGGTATGGATCTAAACAGAGATTCTAAAAACAGAAAACACAAATTCCTGAAAGACTTAAAGAAATGATCAAAATCATTAATCACTAGGGAAATGGAAATCAAAACTACTTTTTAAGCTTTATCTTACAACCAATCAGATGAGCCAAGATCAATAAAAGAAATGACATCTCATGATGGTGAGTGTTTAAGTTAAGGGGATCACTCATCCTTTGCTGGTGGCATTGAAAACTTGTGCAGACATTATGAATAACAGTGTGGTAGTTTGTCAGAATATTGAGGACTGATCTACCTTAAGATCCAGCTGTGCCACTCTTGGGCATATGTCCAAAGGACTCTGCATCCTACTTCAAAGACACTTGCTCATCAATGTTCATTGCTGCTGTATTCACAATAGCTAGAAACAAATAGATGAATAAAGAATATGTGGTCTATTTACAAAATGGACCATAATTTGACTGTTAAAAAAAATGACATTATAATGTTTAGACGTAAATTGATGGAGTTAGAAAAGAAACTATCCCTTTGAGTGAAGTAACCTAAACCTCAAAAGATAAATATTGTACGCCTTTTCTTATATGTGGATGTTAGCTTAAAAGGCATGGTAAAATCAGCATAACCACTGAGGTTGGTATAAAATAAGAGGCTGGGTGAAAAGATGATCCCCCAAGGAAACTTAAATAGAATATATTGTTACTGAGCAGCAGGAGGGACACTGGAGCTAGTTTCGGTGGAGAGGGGAGGGAAGGCAGTGTAAGTGAGAAAACCTGCCTCCCAATCCTACTGCCTCTTCCAGTGTTCTCTCCCTCTGCACCCCAATCTCTCCTGCAGCCCTCCTTACCCCCTCACCAACCCAATCCCCTTCTTTCCTCCACTCCAGATGGCTAATCTATTTTACCAATTTAGTGAGATTTAAGCAGCCCCCACTTTGTGACTTAGCTTCTTTGGGTCTGTAGTTTGTAGCATGGCTATCCTGTACTTTATGAGTAATATGCACTTATAAGTGAGTACATGCCACGTTTGCCTTTCTGGGTCTGGGTTACCTCACTCAGAATGATGTTTTCTAGTTCTATCCGTTTGCCTGCAAATTTCTCGATATTATTGTTTTTAATGGCTGAGTAATATTTCATTGTGTAAATGTGCCATGCTTTCTTTATTCATTCCTTGGTTGAGGGGCATCTAGGTTGTTTCCAGTTTCTGGCTATTATAGATAAAGCTGCTATGAACACGATTGGGAAATTGTCCTTGTGGTATGGTAGAGCTTTTTGGTATATGCCCAGGAGTGGTACAGATGGGGGCTTCTCTGGGCTCTAGAAACCTAGAACAATGGAACCTCCAAGGTCACTCACTATGCGGGTAGCCCTAGCTAAAACACCTGACAGTGGGAAATACGGAGACTGAACTGGGCATCTCTGTAACTAGGCAAGATTTTTAATAGAGGTATCAGGGCATTCACTCAGCTACAAAACCTAGACCCAGTTTGCCCTGCCTACAAGAAGTGCGAGGGTAAAAGATGGAGCAGAATTTGAGGGAAGAGCTGAGCAATGACTAGCCCAGCTTGAGTCCCAGGCCATGAGAGGGAACCCAGCCCTGACACTATTAATGATATTCTGCTACATTTGCAGACAGGAGCCCAGCATAACTGTCATCACAGAGGCTTTATCCAGCAACTGATTGCAACTTATGCAGAGACCCAAAGGCAAACATTAAGTGGAACTCGGGGAATCCTGTGGAAGAGGGTGGGGGAGGTATTGAAGGAGCCAGAGGGGTCAAGGACACCATAAGAAAAGCTACAGAATCAACTAAGCATAGGCCCAAAGAGACTGAACTGCCATCCAGAGAACATGTACGGACAGACCTAGGCCCTCCGCAACAGTTAGTTGTGCAGCTGAGCCTTCATGTGGGACTCCTAAGGAGTTAGCAAGGTTTGTCTCTGACCACATTGCCTGCCTTCAGATCCCTTTCCCCAAACTGGGCTGCCGTGTGTAGCCTCAATAGAATAGGATGCACCTAGTCTTCCTGCAATGTGATATGCCAAGGCTGCCTGATATCCAGGAAAGGCCTCCCCTTTGCTGAGGAGATGGAGAGGAGGGGTGGGTGAAAGGGAGGGGAGAGGAGGAGGGAGGCAGGGACGGAAGGGAAGCAGAGAGGGCAAGCTTCTGTGATTGGGAAATAAAGTACATAAATAACTTAATTTTTAAAATGAGGCAGGAAGTATGGGGAAGGATAACTAACCCTGTGGTCCATTTGAAAGATCATATGAAACCTACTACTTTAGAAGCATCTTAAAATATACATGTACTTGAGAAAATCTAAATGGAGTCACCAAATAATGTGGTGGGGGGAGGATACACCTAAATTACAGTTTCCTCCTAAATTACAACATTCATTGCTGCAGAGACGCTCCTTAAGCAAGAAGATAAACAACTCGGAATAACTTCATAAAGTCCTTAAAACTTACCAGGTTCCCTAGTCCCCAGAGTAAGAAATGAAAGCAGAGTTCTCTCTCAAACAAGCCAAGCTCTGAAGACTCAGAAAAGTCAAGCTGCGAAAGATTCTCAAACAGGCTAAGGTGAACTGAAAACTCTGAGACTTCCTCTGCCTGAAAGAAGCAGAAAGCTGTCAAGCGTCCTGCAGAACAGGTGTAGAACAACTGAGTCACATGGACGGGACAATTTCTAATCCGTGGAACTGCCTGCAGGCTGTGCAGTGTTCTCTGAGTTTCCATTCCTGCTTAGGTGGGTTTTGGTGGTGCAGCTGTCTGAGTCATTTCTGCTACTGTAAGTAATTTTCCAGCTATATATTTTAATCACAATAAAACTCATTGTTTTACCAAACTGTGCCTTACTGGTTTTTGTACTTTGGTCTGTCATGGGCTACCTCTCTGCGGTGAATAGATATATATATGTAATGCCTCCCAAGGAAAAGTTTTGTCACTTAACACCTACAAGACATCTTTTGCCACCAAGTGAAATTTTGCTGCAAGAATGGATTTGATATAAAGTTATCCGGAAGATCCCAAATGGAAACCCCCAAACAACGCAGGGTATCATCTAGGCTATTGCTGGAGATAACACCTACATAGGTTTTAAATAAGTTAAATTGTTTTTGACTTAGTGAAAAGTATTTATATTGCTGCCTACCCAGTTTCTACATATAAGGCTGATTAGTATAATATGCTGTACAGGTTTTCTACTGTTTGATTTATGTGTAAGGAAAAGCTCTGAGTTTCTCTTGAATATTTTCTTCTGGCCATTTCTCTCTCCATTCTCCTCTCTTCTCCCCACGTTGACCCTTCAATGATTGTACTCTGAGGTTGACCATTTAAACCTATTTTGTGTTTAGGATTCTGATGGTTAATTGTGATTATCAATTTGAAAAGGCCATTAAGACTATCCTCTGGGAATGCTTATGAGTGACTTTCTAGAATAGATTAACAGTATTGATTATAGAATAGTACTTATTTTCTAGAATAGATTAACAGTACTTACTCTAGGTGGGCACAGTACCATCTGGACAGAAATATAAAAGCAAAGCCTTACAGTTGAATATCAACATTCATCCTCCTCGGCTTCCTGAATAGAGAGTCTATGCAGTTTGATGCTTCGCATTGCTGCCACTGTGTCTTTCTAACTATAGCAGACTGTATCCCCCAGGACAGTAATCAAAATAGCCCCTTACTCTCTTAAATTGACACTAGTCAGATATTTGGTCTCAATGACAAAAAATTACTAATACTGAGATAATCTGTTCATTAAAATTCAGAATTGAATGAATCAGATATAAAATATATAAAAAATAAATGTTTGTAATTTATTTACTCACGTGTAATAATATAATTGTATATGTTAAAAAAAGAAACATAATAAAAATATTTTTTAAAAATACCTAAATACACAGAATGTCACTAATTTATTATTGATAGATATCAAGATTTCTCAGTCTTTTGCTCAGGGCTGTAAAACACACTCACACCCATTAATTCTTAGCCATTTATTGTAATATTCTAAAAGGCCAGGATTCTCTCTTGGAACATGACCTATACCTTTCATTTGAGAGATTCATGATCAGTTGCCTTGTTTTCTTCCATGTTTTAATTTATGGGTCAAGTTCAGGTGGTACTCTGGAGATTACTGATGTTTATTTCCAGGCCTTCCCATGTCCCTGG
>OU015747.1:2684676-2719522 GCA_907169655.1 Acomys percivali | reverse complement strand
CTAGGAGACACTGTCCAGCTTACCAAGGATTCACACTAGGAGACACTTCTGCTTCTTTTTGTTGACATGAATCTTTGTGTTTTTTCTTGATATCTCTCTGTTTTGATTATTTTCCAATAAACATTTTTAATTCAAATGTGTTTATTATTTTATTTTACATTTTTAAAACAAACAGCACAAAGCATACTTTGAGAATAATATACACTTGAAAATTGTCTAAAAGTATTGTATACTTCAGGGTAGTGACTTCCACTGAGAAATAGGAAAAAGATATGAAAGTAAATAACCATGGAAGGTAACTGAAAATTCACATTCTCCAAATATGCAGGCAATGAATTATTTATGTGTTTATATTGAGTTTATCAACAATTTCATTTTTAAAATAATCAAAAACACACAAACACACACACAAAAGCCATTCAGACAGTGCTTGTTTCTGACGGTTTTTCATGAAAAGGGAGTCTGCTGATGATAAATTCTTTGATATTATTCTGCCAGTCCTGAGTAGAACAGGCAAAATGGGATGCAGAGAGTGTGTCAGATTCCACTAATTGTGCTGTTAACCTTATGAATAAGCTATCACCATTGATTTTTTGCCAATGTGCAACTTTTTTAGTATTTTAAATACAGGCAACCATTTCTATCTCTTCTAGAAACCACAAATAAAGATAATGTTAAATATATGTGATTTTCTGATCATTTTGCATTAAGGAAAAGATAATCTAGGACATATTTTAATTAATTTAATTTGTTGTTGACCGGATATAATTATGTATTCAGGTTGGCCTGCAGTCACAATCCTCTGCCTCAAGAGTGCAGGGACTAGAGTTTTTCTTTTTTTCTTCTTCTTTTCTTTCTTTTTAATTTATTCACTGTACATCCCAATTGTAGCCCCTTCCTTCCCCTAGTCTTCAGAAAGGGAGAGACTTCCTCTCCTAATATCTGACCTCCATCCTATCAAGTCTCATCTGGACTGCCAGTGTCCTTTTTTTCTGTGGCATGGCAAGGCAGCCAGTCAGGGGGAATAAATCAACATATGGTGACCATAGTCCATGTCAGGAGCAGTCTCTACTCTCCATATTATGGGACCTACAAGGAAACTGTGCTGTCTATCTACTACACCTGAGCAGAAGGTCTAGGTCCTTACCAATGCTTGGTCCTTGCTTGGTGCATGAGTTTCTGAGGCACCCACCCACGTCATGCCAGCCCAGACTGAATTTGTTGGCTACACTGGTCTCCTTGTGGAGCTCTCAACCCTCCAGGTCCTTCTGTTCCCCAACTCTTCCATTAGATCCTCTGTACTCCAGCAAGTTTGGCTGTGTGTCTCAACATCTGCTTGTATCCCCTGCTGGGTGGTTTTTTTTAAAAAACACATTTTGGCTATTACAAATAAAGCTGCTGTGAACATAGTTGAGCAAATGTCCTTGTTGTATGGTGGAGCATGTTTCAGGTATATGCCCAGAAGTGGTATAGCTGGGTCTTGAGGTAGAAGTATTCCCAATTTTCAGAGCTTTGGATCTTAGCCATTCTGGTAGGTGTAATATGGAATCAGAGAGTCATTTTTAGTTGCATTTCCTTGGTGACTAAGGATATTGAGAATTTCTTTAAGTGTTTCTTGGCCATTCTATAGTCCTCTGTTGAGAATTCTCTCTTAAGTTCTATACCCCATTTTTAAACTGGTTAATTGCTTTGGTGGTGTTTACTTTCTTGAGTTCTTTATACATTTTGGATATTAGCCCCAGTCAGGTGAAGGATTGGTGAAGATCTTTTCCCAGTCTGTAGGCTGTTGTTTTGTTCTCTTGACAGTGTCCTTTGCCTTACAGAAGCTTCTCAGTTTCATGAGGTCCTGTTTATTAATTGCTAATATTAGAACCTGAGCTGCTGGAGTTCTCTTCAGGAAGTTGTCTCCTGTGCCAATGAGCTCAAGGCTTTCCCCCACTTTTTCTTTCTTTTTATAAAAATTTTAGGGCTGGAGAGATGGCTCAGCAGTTAAGAGCACTGCCTACTCTTCCAGAGGTCCTGAGTTCAACTCCCAGCAACCACATTGTAGCTCATGGCTTACAACCATCGATAGTGAGATCTGGTGGGCAGTCACATATGCAGGCAAACCATTGTATACATAATAAATAAATAAATATTTAAAAAAAAAAAGTCGGGCGTGGTGGCGCACGCCTTTAGTCCCAGCACTCGGGAGGCAGAGGCAGGCGGATCGCTGTGAGTTCGAGGCCAGCCTGGACTACAAAGTGAGTCCAGGACAGTCAAGGCTACACAGAGAAACCCTGTCTTGAAAAACCAAAAAAAATTTTTAATTTTGTTACTTTATTCAGATTACAACTCAATTGCTATTCCATCACTTGTATCCTCCCATTCTTCCCTCCCTCCCTCTTTCACCCTATTCTCCTCCCCTAGGTCTAAGACCAAGGGGAACCATCAGAAGATGGAGGGATCTCCTTTGTTTGTGAATCAGGAGAATTAACATAGTAAAAATGGCCATCTTACCAAAAGCAATTTACAGATTCAATTCAATCCCTATCAAAATACCTACAAAATATTTTAAAGATATTGAAAGATCAGTTCTCAACTTCATATGGAAAAACAAAAAGCCCAAAATAGCTAAAACAATCCTATGCAATAAAAGATCTTCCAGAGGAATCTCCATACCCAATCTCAACTTGTACTATAGAGCAACAGTAATTAAAACAGCATGGTACAGTTTAAAATAGCAATAGGCTGGTTTATTTATGGAATTGAATTGAAGACCCAGAAATGAATCCACACACAATGGTCACTTGATTTTTGACAAAGAAGCCAAATTCATTCAATGGAAAAAGGATAGCATCTTCAACAAATGGTCTAACTGGATGTCTACATGTAGAAAAATGCAATTGGACCCATATTTGTCACCATGCACAAAACTCAAGTCCAAGTGGATTAAAGACCTCAAATTAAAACCAGAGACACTAAATCAGTTAGAGGAAAAAGTGAGGAAGAGCCTGGAACATATTGGCACAGGAGACAACTTCCTTAACAGAACACCAACAGACCAGGCCTTAAGGTCAACAATTAATAAATGGAACCTCATGAAGCTGAGACACACTTTTTCTTCTAACAGATTTAGTGTGTTTAGTTTTGTGTTGAGATTTTTTTAATCCACTTGGACTTTAGTTTTGTGCAGGGTGATAAATAAGGGTTTATTTTCATTTTTATACAAGTAGATATCCAGTTAGACTAGCACCATTTGTTGAAGATGGTATCTTTTTTCTATTTTATGGTTTTGGCTTCTTTGTCAAAATAAAAGTAATCATAGGTGTGTGGGTTTATATCTGGGTCTTCAGTTTGATTCTATTGATCCACCTGTCTATTTCTATGCCAATACTATACCATTTTTATTACTGCTGCTCTGTAGTACAGTTTGAGATCAGGGATGAATGTACCTTCAGAATATCTTTTATTGTATAGACTTGTCTTAGGTATTTGGGATTTTTTTTCCATATGGAGTTGAGAATTGTTATGTGGAAGGTCTATAAAGAATTGTATTGGCATTTTGATGGGAATTGCAATGAATCTGTACATTGTTTTTGGCAAGATGGCCATTTTTACTATGTTGAACCTACTGGTCCGTGGGCATAGGAGATATTTACTTCTGCCGAAATCTTCTTCAATTTCATTCTTCAGAGACTTGAAGTTTTCATCATACAGGTTTCTCACTTTCTTGGTTACTTTACACCAAGATACTTTATGTTTTTTGTGCCTATATTGAAAGGAGTTGTTTGTCTAATTTCTTTCTCAGTTTCTTATACTTTTTCAATGAAGTTTCCTGCTCTCCTCACTCCTGAATAAATAGAAACATGAAGCATTGGTCAGAGAGAGAATTAGGTAGCCTTCTATTCATTGTACTAGTGTATAGTAGGGACTATAATGTTGTGTTTGGAGCTATTAGTGTACAGTAATTGACAAGACAAAAATTACAACCAGAAAGCAACAATTCTGGCAGAAAATTGAGATAGAAATTTAGAATAAAAATGTTTTGTGTCTGAAACCACATTTTTTTCTTTCATTATTGATTTTGCTATGAAATGGATGCATGAATGCTTAGTGTTTTTCCACAGGACTGTAAGGGAAATTTTAATTAATTGAGATAGCCAATAAAGCATTAAATGGATTATAAGTTTTAAAATCTATCTATCTATCTATCTATATATATAATAAAGCCTTCTTATAACCCTTACAAAAGGTCTGAAGATGACACAAATATAAATTCTCTTACATGTAAAAGTGAATCTTTTTATGTAATTAGTAAATGTACTTCAAAATCATTTTCATTTAAATGTTACCTTTCCCATTTCTGAAATAAAATTAATATTAATAGCTTTATCTCTGATGAAGCAAAGTGTAACTTAACTTTGATACATGCAATACCTCTGTAATTTTCACTGATTTCTCAGAATAAAAAGTACTTCAAGAGCATAAATATGGAGCAGAATACTAAGAGTTTTGGTCTTGGGACCAATTAGGCATCTGAACTCTACATGATTTCAGAGTATTTGCTCTAGGCACACTCCCATCTCTCCTAATGAATGCAACATCATTCTCAAAATAATTACCTCTAATCCAATTTCCTTTATTCCTAAAATCCCCTTTATCTTAAATGGATGGTAACTGGAATACTAGTGCATTATCTATAAATTATAGGTATGGCTGATGCAGCTTCAAATACGAAATATGAATTTCTGCATCAGTAATGAAATATCACATTTCTTTATTCCAGTGGTATATTTTCTAATCACCTTGAATTATAATTTTATAACCCAATAGGGTATTTTGGAGAAAATAAAAGGGTTTTATGTAAGCTCAACAAATCAAAGAACTGTGTCAAAAATCACAACATTAATTTTAACCATCATCATTGCTTATTGATATACATTGCCTTCAGTACATATTTGAAATTTTAATGAAAAATGTCAGTATTTAAAAATTTTTGACGCTGCAGTTTTAAACATTACTTTAAAAAGACTTGATAATATTCTTTGGTAAAAGTTTACACAATGCAGAAAAACATTCTTTTTTCATGTATAATATAAAAAGTCAGCCTATTAAATAACATAGCAAATACTTTTTAAAAAATCTAAGTGGACTCTGTGAGTTTGACCAAAAAAAGAGCATATGGAATTGAAAGTAAATGGAGAGAAGTAGGAAGTGATAGAATAAAAGAGTAGATTAAGAAGTAATATTTTCACAAAATATTTTGCCTTATTTTTCATTTTATGTATAAATATATTCTGCTTAATTTTTCTATACATTTTCATCATGTTTTACCTTCCCCAAGCCTCTGAGAGATCCACCTCTTCCCTACCCATACAACTTAATCTTCAACTTTCAAAAATAACCAAAACAATACCCCAGAACAAAATCAAAATAAATTAACAAAAAGATAATAAGACAAAAACATCAAAACCAACAAAATGAAGCAAAAAATATGTGGTGCCAGATATCTCAACTACACTTTAGGGAAGTCCCGTACTAAAGAATAGTTGACCAAAAGTAATCCTTTTACATTCTAAATATGTTTCTTTATATCCACAGAGAAAAGTAAGCCTTACCCCTCATCAAGACAGCTTCTCTTTGTAACATAGGAATACCATTACAGAGAGCCACAACGAACCAAAATGCAGACTTGTGGACCACAGTCCTACGTGACACATCTTTAAAATAACCCTCACACTCAAACCTTGAGCACCATTGTGGAAGTGTGGGTGTAAAGATTATAATGACCAAAGAATCAAAGAGTTTGCTAAGAGATTGTGTCTCCTACAGATGTTATAAGCTACACTCTTAAAGACTCAACTACATGGCTATCTAACCCTGAGATAAACAAGGAAAACATAAGTAAACATGACAAAGTGAACAAAGAAAAGCCAATAAGGTTTCAACCCTTCACAGGGAAATACAGGCAAGTAAGAAAGGATGAGACAGCGATCAATGATCTTCCCTAGAAAGGAGAATACCAACTGGTTACCCAATACCAAATGATAATCCCTGAAAACGTACTCACAAGATACATACTGACTGAGCATGTTGTGTTTGTGTACTTAGGGGGATACATGCATATGTGTATGCATATGCATCATATACTTACCTACACATACATATACATATGGCATAGCCATATCTAATGAAAACAGCAAAAATCATAAACCCAAAACAGCCACTTGACAAAGATCCAGCAAAGCTGGGCCAAATGATGCAATAGCTGTCATGCAATCTTCTGCTTTTGGTCTTGATTGCCACATATTGCATGCATGGGGGGGGTGGAAATACATGTACAATTTCAGGATATTGGATTGATGGAAAATTTTTATGAATAATTTACACCTTGCCTCATTAGCACTGGTTCTGAGCTTCTCCAGGAAAGTCCTGAGCATAATACCCTTCCAACTTTTAGGGAGATATCCTTATCAGGCCCAACTGAAGCTCTTCCTTATCCCATGAAGGCTGTGACTCAAAGATGTCAGAGATCTTGTTATGAGGCTTCAGCTCTGAGATACTCTTGGAGCATCTGCCCCTATACTTACTGAAGAACAAGATAATCAGGAAAAAGGTAAACTTAAAAAGGTAAAGAAGATTTGGTGGGTTAGGGAGTTGGCAGCAGATCAGATTAAAAGTCCCAGTCTACTATATGCTCAGGCGATTAATGACATACAATATTGGGGCCTGCATATGGTACCCCCCTCAAGGAAAAGATAGAGCAGCAAAGTTAGGGTGGTAGGTGTTGTCTCTGCCCTACATAGGGGTTTGTACTGATGGACATAGAATGGTGTGGGTAAGTAAAAAAAGAATGAAGTATTAAGACCTCCATTTCTTAAAAAAAAATTAGCGTCTGTAGGGCTACTGTCATATTGAATGATCAAGGAAGAAAAGAACGGCAAGATTAGAAATACAAATTCTACAAAGATACAAACATTGTATTATGGCAGAAATTGAATAATAACTACAACAGCTTTGGCCTGAATATTTTTCTTGGGTCTAATGACAATTAACACTCTGACCATTAAGGGTAAATAATACACTGCTTGGGACATGCCACTCTGCCCAGGGTGGCTTGGAGATTTTCTTTCTGTCTAGTGTCCTTGAAACTGGAAGTGCTACCAGTCTGAGAGTGGGCTGTCATGATTTGGCAATGTATGCCTCTAGATTCTTAAAGAGTTGGATTATGGGGTTGATGAGAGAAAATGATTGTAAAAGGTAACTTTCTTCTGTTGTGGTTTATCAATGATGACTAAACTTATGACCCAAAGGAAGGTGAAACATGTCTCAGGGACAAAAATGACATGATCTATGGTTTGAAACAACATGAATCTATCCCTGCCTACTGAGTGCTGGATAAATAAAGAAGCACTCTGACTGTCAGTCAGTCAGCATGCAAGATTCCCCCAGCCCCCGAAACTGGCTGACTTGCTCCTCCCTTGAGGACTCCTTAACCTCTCTGTAGGACCTAGCCATTGCAGGGCCTGGCAGCTGGCATGCATACACATATATGCAACAACAATTAATCAATAAAGGGCTTGTGATTTTGAAAGAGAATACTGGGGGGAGCTATATCTGGAGACAAGAAAGCAGAGGTAATGACGTAACTATAATCTCAAAAAAAAAGGTAGTTTTAAAAAAAAGTATTCATGAAAATTAAGATATTATTAATTATAATTGAACAATTATATCACTGGCATGGTGAGAAATATAGGTTCATATAAAATGGCTAAGATAAAAAACTCAAGTGACAGCACATGCTGGCAAGGATGTGGAGAAAGGGGAACACTCCTACACTGCTGGTGAGAGTGAAAACTTGTACAATTACTTTGGAAATCAATCTGACACTTTCTCAGAATTTTGGGAATATTTTTACCTCAAGACCCACTAGACCACTCTTGGGCATATACTCCAAAGATGCAACAAGGACATTTGCTCAACTATGTTCATAGTTTTATTCTTAATAGCCAAAATCTGGAAACAACCTAGATGTCCCTCAACAGAAGACTAGGTTGCCAAGAGCCACCCTGTTAAGGGAGCTCACTAGGCATGTGGGCTGTCTAGGAGGTGATCTGGTGTTTGCAAGGTCTTATACCATGATGTACCCCAAAATTGCTTCCAGCCTCTGACATGCTTTCAGGAGCCATTGCTTTGGGAAAGTCCAGGAGGCATGAGAGATCTCTGGAGGTGATCCGGTATTTGCAAGGTCTGTATTGTGATGTACCCCAGAATTGCTTCCAACCTCTGACTACCCTGTCAATTGTGCTTTGCTGCATCTCTCTAAAATCTGGCATTAGAACCAGGCATGGTGGCACATGCCTTTAATCCCAACACCCAGGGAGGCCGAGGCAGGTGAATCACTGTGAGTCTAAGGCCAGCTTGGTCTACAAAGTGAGTCC
Source organism: Acomys percivali (assembly GCA_907169655.1). Taxonomy (NCBI): domain Eukaryota; kingdom Metazoa; phylum Chordata; class Mammalia; order Rodentia; family Muridae; genus Acomys; species Acomys percivali. The sequence goes on along the minus strand of OU015747.1, from coordinate 2,711,099 downwards.
AGGACAGTCAGGACTATATTCATGGCCAGCCGGTCTACAAAGCGAGTCCAGGATAGCCAAGATTACACAGAGAAACCCTTTCTCGAAAAACCAAAAGTAAATACATCTGGCATTGGTGTGAATTGTTATTTTCTGGGTACTGACCAGCTCTGATTGAGCAGATTTCCTAGAGGATTTTTTTGAAGATGTACTTTTTGTTATTCAGATGAATTAATCCCTGATTACGAAATTCCTGATTTGACTCAAATAGTTTTAAAAGTTAAAGTTAGTTTATGGCTGCAATAAATACCTTTGTGGACCTCCAGATGCCTCACTAGGATAGCTTACCAATAGATTTGTGGCTTCAGATAAGCCTCCACTGCAGACGGCACCATGAATCCCGGTATTTCACCATAAATATAGCCAATTTTGCTTAAACTCCATGTGAACCTATATGGAATGAAGTTACCTAGAGATGTCTGAATTTACTCTGTTTCTTAGAATGAAAGACAGACAAAATTATTGTCCTGAGCTCAGAATGAACTAAGAGATAGCTGGATAATGTATAGTCAGGTCCATCCTAACTGGTAAGTTGTATACTCTTTTTTTTAAATAATTTTATTAATTTATTCTTGTTACATCTCAATTGTTATCCCATCCCTTGTATTCTCCCATTCTTCCCTCCTTCCCATTTTCCCCTTATTCTCCTCCCCTATGACTGTTCCTGAGGGGGATTTCCTCCCCCTGTATATGCTCATAGGGTATCAAATCTCTTCTTGGTAACCTGCTATCCTTCCCCTGAGTGCCACCAGATCTCCCCCTCCAGGGGACATGGTCAAATGTGAGGCACCAGAGTACGTGAGAAAGTCATATCCCACTCTCCACTCAACTGTGGAGAATGTTCTGCCCATTGGCTAGATCTGGGTAAGGGTTTAAAGTTTACCGCCTCTATTGTCCTTGGCTGGTGCCTTAGTTTGAACGGGACCCCTGGGCCCAAATCTGCCTATCATAATGTTCTACTTGTAGGTTTCTAGGACCCACTGGATCCTTCTACTTTGCTATTCTCCCATGCTTCTCTCATCTAGAGTCCCAATAGGATGTCTTCCCCTCTGTCCCAGTTTCCTGGTAAGGGAAGGCTTTTGTGGGACATGCCCCTTCGGCTAGTATGCAGATATAAGTGAGCAAATACCATTTGAGTCTTTCTGCTTCTGGGTTAACTCACTCATTATGATCATTTCTAGCTCAATCCATTTGTCCACAAATTTCGGGAATTCCTTGTTTTTAATAGCTGAGTAGTATTCCATAGTGTATATGTACTCTTGAAAGTTTCACACCCTATTAACCTTAGACCCTGCCAACCTTCGTCATTTTAAACTCACCATGAACTTATGTAATGGATACAAAGATAAGAAATGTTTAGATTTAAAAACATGTAACCTGTTATATCTTAGAATTCATCTGTTTTTGTGATTAATTGTACTCTTTTGACTATGAAGTAATTCCTTTTTCTCAGTAGTATAAGTATAGTCTACAATAAACATGAGGAGGAGAAAATTGAGGAGAGCAGAGGAAGAAAGATTGAGCAGCTTAACTTCAGTTGAAGTTAAGATGCCTGACTTCATCCACCTTTTCTCCTGATCCTCTTCTCTTGAATGTATGTGTGTGAGTGGTTTATTTTCTATCTCTCTCTTACTTCTAATTTCTCTGTAGATTCGCAAATAAGTTAGCAGACTCAGGGTCATCAGCCTTCTATGGCGAATAAGCCTAAGTTTACACCAACTTATTGGAGATCTCCGCAAAGAGGCCTATCTACAGATCAAAGAGCCTCCCTTTATGACCCCCGTGCAGTTTCTAGCCAGAAGCCGCTTTTACAGCCTCAGCCATAGGAAAGTTGTGGTCAGTTTAAGTTTTCCTCAGCCGCAGTACAGCCAGTCCCTAGAGAAGAAACCTTGGGCTCTTTTTCCCTTTCCTTCCTTTTTCTTCTTTCAATCCTGATCGGTTGCCTGAGCCATCAGCTCTGGCCACCCAAGAGATAAAGTGAACTAGAAGGGCATCCGCATCCAGCATCCAGAGAAACTACCCTGGACCCTCTCCAGAGCACCAGCCGGGCATTAACAATAGGTAAAGAAACGGTGGTACATTTGCACAATGGAATACTACTCAGCTATTAAAACCAAGGAAATCTTGAAATTTGCAGGCAAACGGATGGAACATGAAACGATCATCCTGATTGAGATATGACATGCATAGTATGTACTCTCTTATAAGTGGATATTAGCCACATAGTACAGGATAACCACACTATAAAGAAACTAAATAACAAAGAGGACTCTGGGAAGAATGCTTAATTCTCATTCAGAAGGACAACTAAGCAGTTGACGAGAAGGAGCAGGGGAGAAGCCTACCACAGAGGTCCTCTGAAAGACTCCATGTAGCAGGGGGTCCAAGCAGATGCTGAGACTCACAGCCAAACTTTGGGGTGGGGAACACAGGGAGTCCTATGGCAGAGTTGAGAATAAAAGGACCTGAAGGGGACAGGAGATCCACATGGAGATCAATGGAGCCAACAAATGTGGGGGCGGGGGCAGGGCCGCAGAGACTGATGCACCAACCAAGGACCATGCAAGGTGAGGAACTAGACCCTTTACAAGCTGATTGAAGACTAGAGAAAGTGTGACAAAGGCTTTGACTTCTGTTTCTCAGAAGACCACTCCTTTCTGGGGGAAAAAAAATCATCCTGTTTCTTCCTCACAGAAAGTAGAGATTAAATGCCAACAGGATTTATTGCATGCATTGACCTTGGCTTGGTGCAACAGTTGTCTAGGCCTCCCTGAGTCCAGATCTGAAGGCGTTGATGGTCTCCTCGTGGTGCATCTGAGCCCTCTGTGTCCTTCCATTCCCCCATTCTTCCATACCACTCTCTTTGCTCCACCTGGTGTCCAGCAGGAACTCCCAGCATCTGTCCTGATCCCGGCTGTGTGGAGTGTATCTAGAACCCCTGTTCAGCTCTAGCCAATGAACACCTAATTCTCCATGCTTGTGGGGAGAGTGGGTACTACCTCTGACATGAACTTGGATGCCCTTGATTTGAATACTTCCCTTGGGCCCGGTGGCACACAGAGGAAGGGGAAGCAGGCTATCTATTTGAGACCTGATAGGTTGTGACCAAATGGTCGGGGAGGAGGTCCCTTTCTGTCACAGGTCTAGGGGAGGGTGGGGCCAGGTAGATATGAGGGAAGGGATAACGTTCTGGATGTAATCTGAATAAATTATAATGCTTTTTAAAAAAAGTCAACAAGAATTTGAGCTTAGATATTTCTAGTATGTTCATTAACTATTCAAGTTGTAAATCCAAGAAGAATAGGTTCAATTTTTAATCACAATCTATTTCTCCTCTGCTCTTTCCCATCACAGTAAATTTTTAGCACAGTAGCTGACACAATGAATTTGACTCTGAATTATTTTAGGCATTGACTTTCCCATCATACCACCTGGCTGGGACCTGTTCTAAACCTCCCTCTACTATATCACAGACAAACTTGTTCATATATTAACATTTCTGTGAGCCAAATCATTTTTTGAATACTATGAAATAAGGAAAATATAAAAAGCTCTTAGCAAACCTTGAGAACATGTAAATTTTCATTTTCTTCTAAAACACTTTGTCCCAGAGAATTCATACATGTGTGTGAGATGAGCTGGTCCAATTTGTCACGGACTCTGTCACTTCTGTCATTTTATCATCCATCCCGTATTTCTTTGATCCTTGCTGTTGCTGTACCCTGGGTGGCCATCATCTCTTTACAAAATACAACATGTGTTGCTAATAGCTCCTTAGCCTGCTGTCGTTCCGACTTATAGCCTTTCCTCCCTCCCATCTATCTTTATAAAATTCAAATTCAATCAAGTCAGTCCCCCATTTAAAACTTTTATAGATTCCCTGGTGACTCCCGATACTCACAGTGACTCTACCACATTGATTTAAGCATGGAAAGAACAAAAATTGAAATATTTCCCACCAGGCAGCTACTCATTATACCATTTCAGTTGTTCTCTGGAAAATGATGTATTTTCTTCCAATCAATGCTTGAATTGCCGAAGGAATCTATTCAGCTGTGTTTATTGGCCCTTATTTGTGAGTTATCATTCACAGATATTATAATAATTCTATCTCCATGGAGGTAATATGACTCTCTAACGATAGGGAAACACTAGACATGGGTGGGCAAGATTGCTTGGCAAATAAAGACACTTTACTGTTTGCTACCACACTCAGTGATATGAGTTTAATTTTCTGAACCCATATGGTTCTGACTCCAGAAAATTATCATCTGACTTCCACATGAATGTTGTGGCATGTATACACACACACACACACACACACACACACACACACTCACACACACACATATGTATATATACAAATAAATAAATAAGCATGTGAACTCATATAATAAAAACCATTAGAAGTAAAATATAAATACTCTGTGTTTATTAGGTACTTTAGAAAGACAAAAAAAAAAATCCTTGATGCAGAATTAGGGGCAGCAGGATGACAGGTGGGGCTTAGGTGAAAACACAACACTGTTATGTACATCATTATAATGACTCTCACTGCTTTTGTATTGTGACAGTTGGATAAACTAGCTTTGAATACTAAGACTATGCCTTATGCTGAAATGAAACATGTTGCAGAAAAAAATACCATAGTACTTATAATTAGGTAAATTTCGTAACAAATACAAAGCTAGATATATTAATTACTTTCCTGTTGCTGTGACAAAATACCCAAAGGGAATATCGTACTAGCTCATGGTTTCAGGGGAAACGTTCTGCACAGTGGTGCAGCCCAGTGGCTGGAATGACCGTATTGGTGGGGATACGGAACTGTCGTGTCGTACGTGCATGGATTAGGAAGCAAAGAGCAAGAGGGGAAGTGGAAGCTGATATAAGTCTGCAACTCCCTGCCCGTCTGCCTTATGCTTCCCAACCAGGGTTATGCTTTAAAAGTTCTACAGCCTCTCAAAACCACTTGCAAACAGAAGTTCAAAAATGTGAGTCTATTTGAGAGAGCTCATATTCAAATCATAGCATAGAAACTGTTGTTTTTCATTGCATCTTTTATAAGGTGTTTTTATTTGGCCCTACCTAGAAGTGTAGGTCACCACACCATAGCACAATCATTATATGAAATTATGTTTATACATTAAATGAAAGGGGATTTTTAAGTCATTAAGTGCCAAAGTCCGTTTCTTTCTTTCTTTTTTGTTTAGTACTAGATATATTAATAGCAAAAGGGTTTCTGTAAATATATGAATAAATAAATGTTGCCAATAGTCAGAATTAGAAGGTGCAATGTTTTTGACAGTCTCGTGCATTTGACTGCTTGGTTTTTAGGTGCTGGCACTGTTTGGGAAGGTTACACAGACTTTAAGGAGTAAAGCACCACTTCAGGAAGTATGTCTCTAGGGAGAAACCTGGAGATTTGGCAGCCTGGAACCATTACCTGTTCTTTCTTTCTGCTTCCAGATTAATAACTCAAGTTAGCTTCATACCCCTCTGGCAATTCCTCCCTGATAGGATGGAGTTTATTCCTCTAGGATAGTAAGGGAAAATATCCTTTCTTCCCTAATGAGCTATTATTAATTTTATCACAGTAACATAAAAGGAACTAATATGGTAAATTCCTATAATACAAGTATTTGTGTGTGTGTGTATGTGTGTGTGTGTGTGTGTGTGTGTGTGTGTGTGTATACAGACATATTGGTAAAAATTTTTCTAATCAATTCTTCTATCTCTTAATACATTTTATATCATACATTTAGAAGAAGCACAGTCTTAAATGTCTTAGCAAACCAATTTTTTTACATTTTTAAACATTGCAAAAACAGTGATTAAAGGAGATAATAGTTTCAGAAGTCAAAAAAGTTAAACTTAATAATTAGTGTGTAATAATAATAGTAAAAACCCTGTTCTATATAATTCCTCTGAAAACAGTATGAACTAGAGAGAATTCACACTGACTTTCTTTGGATCTCAGAGGAAAATATGAACTACCCTTTGAATATTCTTCCCTCAGTACAGCCTGTGCAGATATTTAAGTGTGGTTGCTGCATTACCTTGCAGTATCCATTTTATCTGAGTCTCTCCTGTGAGAATTAATGGTATTCCTTGCAGCATACTACTTAATCAAATATGAGCTAAATTGCTGTCAGAGACTAGGAATTATGATATTTTAAATATTTTTATTTGAAATACAGTTTTAAGTAAAAATGTTGTTAGTATATATACTATACACCACAATTTTGTTTAAAAAAGACACAAATATTCAAATTTTAAGTACCAAAGGTTTTTAAATTTTATTTATTTATTTATTTATTCACTTTAGATCCTGGTCTTTTTTTAAATTTTATTAATTTTTTCATATTACATCTCAATTGTTAGCCCATCCCTTGTATCCTCCCATTCCTTTCTCCCTCCCGCTTCCCCCCTACTCCCTTCCCCTATGTCTGTGACTGAGAGGGACCTCCTCCCCCTGTATATGCTCATAGGGTATCAAGTCTCTTCTTGGTGACCTTTTATCCTTCCTCTGAGTGCCACCAGGCCTCCCCATCCAAGGGACATGGTCAAAAATGGGCACCAGAGTTTGTGTGAAAGTCAGATCCCCTTCTCCACTTAACGGTGGAGAATGTCCTGTCCATCGGCTAGACTGGGTAGGGGTTCGAAGTTTACTGCCTATATTTTCCTTGGCTGGTGCCATAGTTTGAGGAAGACCCAGGGCCCAGACCCGCCTGTAGTTTTCCAGGACCCTCTGGATCCTTCTATTTCCTCATTCTCCCAGGCTTCTCACACCTAAAGTCTCAATAGGATGTCCTCCCCTCTGACCCACTTTCCTGGTAGGTAAAGTTTTTCATGGGGGCGTACCCCTTGGACTAGTGTCTTGATATAAGTGAGTATATACCATTTGACTCTTTTTGCTTCTGGGTTAACTCACTCATTATGATCATTTCTAGCTCAATCCATTTGTCCACAAATTTTGGGAATTCCTTGTTTTTAATAGCTGAGTAGTATTCCATAGTGTAGATGTACCACAGCTTCTTTATCCATTTTTCTACTGAGGGACACTTAGGCTGTTTCCATGTTCTGGCTATTATGAATAAGGCTGCTATGAGCATGGTTGAGCATATGTCCCTGTTGTGTGGTAGTGCATCTTCTGGGTATATTCCAAGGAGTGGAATAGCTGGGTCTTGAGGAAGCACTATTCCCATTTTTCTGAGAAAGCGCCAGATAGATTTCCAAAGTGGTTGTACTAGTTTGCATTCCCACCAGCAATGAAGGAGTGTTCCTCTCTCCCCACATCCTCGCCAGCATGTGGTGTCAGTTGAGTTATTGATCTTAGCCATTCTGATGGGTGTAAGATGGAATCTCAGTGTCGTTTTGATTTGCATTTGATAAGACCAGGATCTATATGTATATGTATATATACATATAGATCCTGGTCTTATCCCCATTCCTTCTCACCTCCCAGTCTTGCTCTCCTTCCTTCTCCCTCCTCTCCCCTCCCCTATTCACCCCAGGTCATCAAATCAAGTCTGGACTGACTGACTGTGTGTCTTCCCCTGTGGCCCAGCAAGGCACAAGAGAATCTTTGTCAGGAAGAGCCCCTGCTCCCCTTAACTGGAGGACCCACATGGAACCTGAGCTGTCCATTGGCTACATCTTTTTTTTTAATGTTGTGAGTTTATTAAATGAGCATGAGGGGGAGGATAAAAGGGGGGAGGGGGACCCCAGAGAGAGAGAGAGACTGAGACAGAGACAGAGGAAGAGAGAAAGGGGGTTAAGGGGAGTGGCTACATCTTTGTAAGGGGCCTAGGACCAGTCCACGCAAGGTTCTTGGTTGGTGCCTCAGTTTCTTCAGGCTCCTCTGGGCCCTGGTTAGTTGGCTTCGTTGGTCTCCTTGTGAATCTCCTGTCACTCCTTGTGGAGAAAGAGGTGCACTCCTCCATTGCTGCTGGGAGTGCACACTTGTATAACCACTTTGGAAATCAATCTGGCTCTCTTTCAAAAAACCAGGGCAATATCTACCTCAAGACCCTGCTATTTTACTCCTGGGTAAAAATTCAAAAGACTCTCTACCTTACAACAAGAACACTTGCTCAACTATGTTCAAAATAGCTTCATTTGTAATAGCCACAATCTGGTAAGAACCTAGACGCCCTTCAACCAAAGAATGGATAAAGAATCTGTGGCACATTTACACAGTGGAATACTACTCTGCTATTAAAAACAAGGAACTCATGTAATTTGCAGCAAATGAATACTAGAAAATATCATCCTGAGTGTAGTGAACCAAAACCAGGAAAACACAGCTGATATGTACTCACTTATAAGCAGATTTTATTCATATGTGTCAGAATAAACATACCGCGATGCACAGGCCCAAAGAGGAAAAGTAGCAAGGATGTCCAAGGGAGGATGCCTAAATATAACCCAGACAGGGAAACAGAACAGACAGAATGGATGAAGAGAGGAACAAGGCAGGGGCTGAAACACAGAGGGATATGAGGGTGGAGATCAAACATGTGGGGTCTGGGTGGGGGGAGGACAAAATGCCTGTAGGGAAAAGAGAAACTGTGTGCAGAGGTGTTTCAGTGACAAGCTGGAGACCCAAGTCAGGGTAGGCTCCTGGGAGGATATGAGAGGGACAGTAGCAGGGGCCATAGTGTCTGGAGAGGACACCCTCTAACTAGATGAGTCTCCTAGTAGAGTGAAGGGAACACCAACCCACCCATAACAACTTCAACTCAAAACTCACCCTGCCTACTAGGTGTTCAGGGATAAAGATGGAGCAGATAGGGGAAAGATTGAGGGACTCTCCAACCAATGTCTGGTCCAACCCAAGATCCGCACCATGAGAGAGAACCAACCCCTGTGACTGTCAATGGTACTCTGCTATGCCTGCAGATAAGAGCCTATCAGAGTTGCCCTCTGACAGGCTCCACCCAGAAGCACCTTGAAACAGATACTGAGATTCGTAGACAAACATTGGGAGATGAGTAAAGAGACTTGGGGAAGCAGAATAGAACCTGGAAGTGACAGTAACAAAGATTTAAATTTCAAGAAAAAATAAAATATACTATTAATAAGTGCTTTGTTATTTTAAATTTTTTTATTAAGTTATTTATTTACTTTATAACCTGATCACATCATCTCCTCCCTCCTCTCCTCAGAGTCCTGCCCTCTCATCTCTTTCCTGTACACCTGCTGCCATTTTTCTCAGAAAAGGGAAATGTTCCCATGGGTGTCAGCCAGCACTGACATATGGTGAAACTGTAGTCAAGCAAGTGAAAGACCTTTATGGCAATTACTTTAAGTCTTTGAAGAAACAAATTGAAAAATATATCGGAAGATGGAAACATATCCCGTTTCCCCTGATTAACATAAAAACATGGCCATCCTACCAAAAACAATCTACAGATTCAATGCAATTCTTTACACATCTTGAAAGAACAATACTCACTGTATACGGAAAATCAAACAAAAAACAATATAACTGAAACAATTCTGTATGATGAATGAACTTCTGGAAGTATCATCATCCCTATAGAACAATAATAACAAAACCTTCATGGTACTGGCACAAACCCAGACAGACTGAACAATGGAATCAAAGAACAAGAAATAAATCCAGACATCTGTGGACACTTGATTTTTTGACAAAAAAAAATGCAAAACTATATAAGGGAAAAAAGAAAGCATCTTCAACAAATGCTGCTGGTCTAGCTGGATGCATGTCTGCGTGTAGTATGATGGACATATATGCATATCTATATGCTGGATGTCTGCATGTAAGAGGATGGACATATATGAATATCTATCTCCCTGAAAGATCCATATAGAAGAGGACTTGGCAAGGAACTGGGAGGACTCAAGGGAGGAGAAAATATAATCAGGATATACTGTATGAAAAAAAAGTACCAATTTTTAATAAAAGGAAAAATTAATAAATATTTTTCTTGTTCATTTATGACTTGAATAAAAACTATTAATATATTCTGTGGTTTCTGAGACCATTAAAGATAAATAGTATAAAGTATGAAATGGAAGAGTACTTTTATAAGGTTTTTAAATGTGTAAATTTTTTCAAAAAGAGAGTAAATATACCTATATTCACTTTAGTTCAATAAATATAATTAAAACAAATGTTTATAACTATATTATATAAATATGGCTAAGGTCATGTCATGAAAATCAAATAGAATCATAAAAACAGTTAAAAGAAAGCATTTTTAAATGTTTAAAACATAGCATCACAAGGGAGATTAAAAATGTACTGTGGAGATTATACCAGCAACACCAACAATTATATAAAATGGAGAGGGAAGAGTTGTAATTAGATGAGTAGCCCAGCAAGAGGCAAGAATGCCTCTATGTGTATGTTCACATCCCTGTATGTGATTATATAATGTAGATTCCAGAATTTGAGAGTTACCTACTACCTCTGTCACATATTTGTCTTTGCCTACTTGTTATTTTTGTAGGTTTTATTAGAATACTTAAAAATAAAGGATTCATTTTGAATGTAAATATTATGGGAATAAAATAATAAATGCTTAAATTTTGTTCTAGATCAGGCCATATTTGCTAACGTCTCATCTATATCAGTGAGCTATACTTCAAACACAAACAGAAAAACACAAAGCAAGCCATTTCAATGTCCACATTAAAAACAATGCATAAAGATGAGAACGGATGTCCAAACACCAGCCAGTGAGCTCATGAAGAAAGGAAATAGTCAAACTTTCTTTGTTCTTTTCTTTTTTTAAAATATTTTTTTTATCTTTTTCTGTTGTATTGAAATCCTGTCTCTGAAGTTAGAAAGTCTCTATCTATGTCAGGGAATTTACCTGACTTTCTGGCAAAAAAAAAATCAAACCAAAACCAGGAAGCTAAAATAAAATTAGACTACTGGTTTCATTTAAGTGATATGAACCTTATATCAAGATTTGGAAGACTATTGTGTAAACTTTCTGTAGATCAGGATTTATGTTTATTGGATATTGTTTTAAAATCTATAGGATCTGTAACAAAAATTGACTTACAACTTATAACATAGGGTTAATCATCAGAATGCTTCATAGGTAATCTTAAAACAAAGACCTAATCCATCAATTTCAATAGCTCTGGGTGAGTCCTCACTGTACAGCCCAATAGCAGCCCCCTTACCTTGTTTCCCGCTGGTCCCACAATTATAAATCATATTCACAAATTTCTCTCATTTCTTTGTCCATGTCCATAACTTACTTTTGTGCTTTCTGTCACAGTGGCGTAGAAATGGCATGCTAATGGCTTATTTTACTTGGGTATGATAACATTCATTTAGGCTCAAAAAAAAAAATCTTTGGAACCTGGAAGACGTGCTTTACTAGTACCTTGGCTAGCAGTCTCTGCTTTGTGTGAGTACAGGGTCTGCCTCCTCTGTTGACTATGATACTTATTGTCACAGAGGAGTAAATGAAGTCAAATAGCAAGCATTATAAAAAGGAGTTGTTACGGTTCATAAGCAAGAAACTCTCTTGACTGTTGTTTGATCTTAATTACTACTAATATGCCCAAATTAGATGCTACCAGAAATGAATGAATGAATGAATGAATGAATGAATAAAAGAGACATGATACAGGAGTGTTGCCATGAATGCGATATCACTATGGGCTAGAAAAGAAGTGGTTTGAGTTATATAGAAGGACTCTGCCTCTAAAAACAAAACAAAACAGCATGCACAAAAAGAACAGAAAAAATGTTGAAAATTTTAATAGTAATAATATTTAATCAACTTCTTATAAGCATAAATATTGCTAAAGATATAGAATCATCCATCATGCACTTTAAGTGGAATTCTGAGGTGACAGGAAAAGTCACTAACTTTAATGTAAATCCTTACAAGAAAAATTTTCTCTACAGGGTTAAAACTGAAGGACTTTTTCTTTTTCTCTTTTAAATTCAGTTTATCAGGAAGCAAAAGGAGATCACACTATGAACTCACATAGTATGTTTGGATTCCAGCCTGAACACGGTACGTTTGGATCCCAGATCACTGGACACTAGGAAGATAGCAGAGTGTGTGCAGCTGCACATCTGAGTGAGCTCCAGATCAGCATGTCTCAGCCAGGATGAAGGGGGAGGGCAGCCCTTGAAAATGAAAAGTAACATGATGCCCTACTTAGTGGCAAGGCCCTTACAGTGTAAATGGGCCTGTGATGATCTTTAGGAGCAGATTCACAGCATGTCAGGCAGCGTGAATGGGAAGCTGGGATTAGTATCTATTTTTATGCACTGTATCCCATATTATGTGATGTATAACTTTTATTCAGCAGGCTTTGGCATAATTCTTGTTTTCAAAAACTTAAAATTTAAAGTCTCATTCTAAAAGGCTTTTATTCACTTGGTGTCACTTTGTACATCAACTGGTTATTCGTTGATTTTTTTTCCCCCCCCAAAAAATATATGACCACATATGAGATTTTATATATTATATTCTGATTAAAATTCTAAGGGAAATCATTCAACATGAAACATTAAACACAAATAACATTTAATGACACAGTTTGTATCTGGGTTGCTGGTAAAATAAGATACTTCATCCTTGAGGTAACAAGTAGAATTTAGAGAAGAATTGACTCCCAATAAATGCACAACACAGTGGATCAACATGACTGTTGTGATGCTAAGTTAAATAATAAAAGACAACTTAATGCGGAGATTAGTTACAGAAGCATGCTTGCAATACAAATTTTAGAAGAGCTTCCAGCTTGGCTTGTGTTAACCACACTTCTTGCTGGTATCCGATGAAAATCTTAGTAAAATTATAAGTATGAGCAGAAGCTAAATGTGTTGACAGATATGAAACTTTCAGAATTGTCTATGGTACCTTTCAAATGAACATAAGGTTTTTATGATACTAATGTTAATGTTAACAAAAGGATCCTGTCAAGAAAGCTCTAGGAAATAGAGGTTGATGATATTAGAACAGATTATTTCTGACTCTCTGGGAGATATGTGATCACTGATAACAGCTGATGCAGAGCCACAGCCCCAAACACACAAAGAAGTCAGTGTGTCCTGTAAGTGTCTCTTATCACTCAAATAAGGGTGGGACTCCCAGTTTGTCCTAGAAAAATGCAAACACAGGAAAAAACAGTAAGTAAATAGCCACTTCCATGAGCTAAAATTCTTTCCATATGGCTGCTGACTTCACACGCCTCCAAAAGCCCTTTGGTGGCCATGAAAGAGAATCCACAAGGAGGAAGCCAGTAAGCAGCACTCCCTGTGCAGCCGCTGCATCGCTGCTCCTGGCTCCAGGCTCCGTCTCTGTCTGGTCTCTCCCCTGACTGCTTTTTATATTAACAGTGCTATGGAAGAGTAAATGAAATGAGCCATTTCTTCCTCAGGTTGCATTAGGTTTTAATAGAAACCCTAAGACAATAAGGTAATATCTACCTATGACAATAAAACTATGTACACTGCACCATTTTCAAAGTTGGAAAACAGGATGTTCTAAAAATGTCATAAATTTGTTTAAGTAATCTATTTGAATAATTTGTAATAATATGGCTATAGCCTACTTTACTGTGTATTTTAATGTGAACTGTCAAAAATACAAGCTTTGGCTTGTGTGTGTGTGTGTGTTAGATTTAGATAAGCATGTCTGTGTGTAGGTTCACATGCCCTGTGTGTATGCATGCAGAGGCCAAAGGAGGAATTTTCCATCTTCATGTATTAGTTTACACAGTATTCCTTTAAAATGGGGTCCCTCACACAACATACAGGTGGACATTGCTTGTCCCAGATGACTAGCCAGAAATCTACAGATGTTTCACTGCAGTCACTCTCACTTAACCACCATCCTGGCTCAGGCTCAGGCTCAGGCTACTGACCGGTAAGACTGTACTTTGATTTTATACATTAGTGCTAGTGATACAAATTCACGTCCTCATGATTACAAAGCATGCACTCTTTCCACAGATGCATGTCCTCAGCACCACCACCTCCAGAAAGCTCCTAGAGATGTAAAACACTGGGAGAACACAACTTAAAGACATTAAAAAACCTACAGATGTTCATACTAGGATAGCAAAAAAAATAAATAAATAAAAAGCAAAACAGAACAGAAACAAAATGTCTCTTACACACAGGTTCTGTAGATCCCAAGAATTAATATAATTTTTAACTCATTGCAAAAGTAATTTTATGAATTAAATACTTTGGGCAAGCCAGGCATAGTAACACACGCCTTTAATCCCAGCACTCGGGAGGCAGAGGCAGGCAGATTGCTGTGAGTTTGAGGCCAGCCTGGTCTACAAAGAGAGTCCAGGACAGCCAAGGCTACACAGAGAAACCCTGTCTTCAAAACACAAACAAACAAACAAACAAACAAACAAAACAAACAAAAATACTTCAGGCAGAGTGGTTCATATTTATTTGTTTCTTTTATTTTTGGTGCTAATGGTTGAATTCAGACTCTTGTTCATGCTAAATATATATTGTACTATAGCACTGAAATACAGTCACACCTCCCATATTTTTCTGAATGGGACAGAAACTGTTTTTTCCTTACTGTAAAGCTTTCAGGGTGTTACTGTATGCTCACTAACCTTGTGATAGTTTAGTAAAATGGCTAAAAGTCAGAGAATAGAAATTTCTGTGTGATCTCAGGTGTGGGAAGGCTGAGGCAGGAAGAATCAAAATAGCCAATATTACGTGGTGAGATCTTAGGTTAAATATGAAAAAATAGAAATTTAAATTCTATATAAGATTTATCCATGTATTAGAATACATATTTAAGTCAGAAAATGTAAACACTGAAAAGAAAAGATAATCTCCAAACATCTAAACCAGCTAAACAATGAAAGACTAAAACATAGACCACACCTACATTTAGAGCAAATCATAAAAAGGAATAATAAAATCTTTAGCCAGGTGTGTCCTGCACACCTGTAAGCCAGTACTTGAGAAAGTTCAGAAAAAAGAGCATGCATTTGAAGCCAGCCTGGACTATATAATGGAGACGTTTTCAAATAAATAAGTAAATAAGCAAACAAATATAATAAAATGTAGGCAATCAAATATTTCTTAATACAGAAAATTTAGTGCAACAACGAACATTTCTAAATGTTCAATTACCTTAGTAATCTCCATGAATGCAAATTCAAACCTCAATAAGCAATTGTCATATCAACTATAATGCTAATATGTAGATTTTCCTAACTGCATAGAAAGTAAAAAGATAACTCAAGCATATCTAGTTGAAAGAATTGACAAATCACATACAAAATAAGAAAGTTTCACACTCGTGTTTGTCAATATTCAGAATTTCTAGCAGTTGGCATCATACTTTCTTACACACGCTCTAAGCATATGACTGGAAAAGTTCTTAATATGGATTGATTATGATAGTAAAATCATTCAAATTTCCACGAACCATTAGTGAAAATTTTAGTCACTTAATCACAAAAATATGGAAAGGCATAAAATACAATATGTGAGCTACCAAGCGTAACTGAGCGAGGTGAGGTACAAAGACTCTATGCTGTTAGGTATTTCAGCACACGTACAGCAACCACAAACTCACACCCTAAAATAATGATCCATAGCGTTAATATTCTTGGAGAAAAGGTCAAGATTTAAGTAGGCCATAAAGATAAAGACCTACTGCAAATATTTGTGTTTTTATGAAAACAGACCAGAAAGTGCAAACGTCAAGAAGAAAAGTCATATAAAGACACAGAGAAGACTATCTCCAAGCCTAGGAGAAAAGCCTCACCCGAAACTAACACTGTTGAACTGTCAAGTTTAGATTTCCACCAACCCCCATAATACAGACACATCAATCAATAGGCTAAAGCTTCTTTTGAGAGCCAAAGCAATAAGTTAACTGTGACCCCTGTAAAGTCAAAGTATTCTATGTACCCTGGTTCAGCATACACATTTCCATTCTTGAAGAAAGAAATTAAAGACTAAACTGAAATACTTATTAAAACACACTCAGTATACCCAACGCTAAATTCTGAAGCTCTATCTGTGGTCTTTGGGGATTTCATTGCCATCATCTTAACTGAATTATCTGGCCTAGATATAAAGACATATGAAGAAAATGTGCATAACTTTGCTATGGCTTTCTTCTTAGTGAGCGCATCCATCACTGTTAGTCCCATCTTTCACTGACATGAGACTCTTTCAGCTTTTCAATTTGTACTCAGTAACAGCAACTCTCCATGGATATCAAGACCTTCAGTACTGGGTTTGGAATACTGGGAGATCCAGGTTTATAAATGAGAATAAAATGCCTTCTTTATCTCTACCATGTAGATGGCCACTTTTAAAAGCTGAACAGTTCCCTATCTCACTTACGTCAATTTAGCAAACCTCCATCTGTTGCGTTAGCTCTGTTCCTCACCTACCTAACAGTGTGCCGTAAGCCAGGTAGTGAATGGTGATAACTAAACCTAACACCGTGAAAGAGCACAGTCAGCTCTCTCAGAGAGGTGCTGATAAGGCAAAACACAAGGAAAATCCCATGTTTAAATTTGCTTTATGGGCTGGAGAGATGTCTCTGTGGGTGAAAACTTGCTGTGCATGCTTGGGTGCCCAAGTGTGAATACACTTTAACCCACAGTCAGCAAATGCACATCTGTAACTCCAGTGCTCTTACAGCCAGGCAGAGAGGAGAAATATCTAGCTATTCAAAGATCAACTAGCCTACAAAGAAGCGTTCATCCAGGTGATTCCATCTCAAAAAAAGATAGGAAGCAAAAGCTTGTACCTGAAGTGGTTTCTGACCCCAACATACAAATTTTGCCCCAATTTACTTGTTCTCCCACATGAAAATAGATGTGTTGGCATGCACACACACAACACCTGCACACAATCATACACATATATACATATGCACATACATAATACAATATGGGAAATTTATTTTTAACAGTATTTGTTGAAATTGATGAGATTCTGAGTAAAGAGAATGACATTTTAATCGTGGGCAGTATGATTACATAGCATATCAGTTACTTTTCTATGGCATGATAAAACACAATGACCAAGGCAGCATATAAAGGGAAGGGCTTATTGGAGCTTCTGGTTCCAGAAATATAAGTATCATTGAGTGCCGGGAATGGTGACTTCTGTATTGGTTACTTATCAGTGGCTATGAGAAAACATCATCCTAAACACAACTCGTCATCTTTAAGTGGGGTCTATGAAGCTTTAGGTTCTCAAAGTCAGCATCCTGTGATGTACTTCCTCCATCATGACCGCATATCCTAGTACTCCTAAAGCAATAACACCACTGGCTACTCTCGTTCATATGCCCATAGCTCTGGGAGACACTTTTCATCAGGCCACCATGATAATTAAAATGAATTTGAAAATCTATGCAAAGAATTAACCTATAAGATTGTTTTTAAACCATCTTTCTTAAATTACTTGAAATGCAAGATGCATATTTTTTTTCTGTAACTAAATTACAGAATAATAATATCTCACAAGAACAAAGACAATACATCATTTTGGGGGAAGTTGTAAGAGAAGCAAGGATTTCGAGGTTTGGGCCCACAATATAAATAACAAAGTAACTACAACACTCCCACGGCACTGAAAAAGTGAGAAGTGCATAGGCACGCAAAGGGCGAAAACCTTTAAAACGTGATTTTAAAACTATCAAAAGTAAATTGTTTATCTATAATTATAAAATGAAGATTCTTATTCACAAAGAAGTTGCGATCCACTATGGTGTAAGGGACAGGCTCTCACACCATGCGTGTAATGAGCTAACTTCAACAAGAGGGTGGCTGTGAGAGTTTCCCAGATGACTGTGCATCTACACAGTGAAAAGGATTCATCATCAAGTAGGGCCTAACTGGATCTATTAAAATATTTTACCAGATGTGACTCATAATTCCTTTCATTTTACATACCTGATGATAATCACAGTTGTCAGTGGAATTTGATAAACCCTCATCGAACTCTACTGTGCTATGTACTTTAGGGGGTAATCCTTTTATACTGGTAACATCTTGTTGCCTGCTTTTTTCTCAATTACACCTGGGTTTGGGAAGTGAGGTGACTTTGTCAAATAGTGTTTTGCCTTTGAGAAAGCAATGTGATAGGTTTTAGAGTATGTAATAGGAGACGGTAAATTATGGAGTTTGCTGAGATACTGTGACCTTTTCAGTATTCAGTACCTTGAATAGCTGGTCTTTCCATCCTGCTTGATTAAAGCTCCACTAATCATCAAGAAAGTTAATGCAAGATAAAACAGTTTTTTCAAATGGCACGACATTAATCCCTTCACATGGCAGAAGTTAGAATGGAGACTATTAGACATTTGTAACAAATTTCAGTGCCTCTGCTGTAGTTGCAAATCTTCAGACAGCAGCCATTGACTCTGGATGATGAAATTGTGACCTGAAGAAGCCTTGATCCAGCACTTTTGAGAGAAATAGTATATTACAAAAATGCCTGCCATGCACAGCCAGTACACCTCAAGGTCATTGAGATAACATGAATGACTCACTTACCCATGGAGTATTACAAATCTATCTGCAGAGAATTCTGATTATAAACATATCCAATTACATTAATTTCAGTAACCCATTGTAGATTAGTTTCACTCAATGAATTAATTTTAGTTGTTATAAATATGAACCAGGCTGGTAGCTAAGTATTGTTAACTACCAACAAATACTAATTTATTAAAATCTAGTAAATAACATTTTCTTCTAACACTGGAAAGATACAAGGTTCTTATGTTTAGACATAACGAAGAGTCAAAGAAGCTATGTCACTAGCCAATCTCAAAAGTATTGGATAAATCTGGAGAGAACAAGAAGAGCCTACGAATAAACAAATACAGTATTACCTTCTATAATGTCTGGCTTATTTCACTTAGCACATTGTCATAAGGACCAACATAAAACTGTAGTTAATACTGTATCAGCTCCTAAAAAATTGATGAAGCTTTAAATACTCTAATCAAAAAATAATGAAGCTGGGATAACAGAAATATTAGTTAGACTATGTGTAAAATTGTTTAAATATGAATATGCATATCAAATCATCATGCTTCATTCCTTAAATATATATAATGGTATTTATTTTTAATGCATAGAGACAAAGGAAGTCACCTGTGTTTCATTGGGGGGTCACTTATATAGTAAATAGATAATAACTTCTAATTGAAGACTGTAGCACTATATTTTCATGAATAATATGTAAGATATAGGGTTGGGTTATGTTGCAAACAGCAACTTTTGTTTCTACTGTTCATAGCAAACTTCTCATGTTTGACACAGTGTGGATTATCAAGAAATGTGTCAATAAATGGTTGGTAATGAATGAGAAAATGAATATTAAATGCATGGACATTTTGTTCCTCTGATTTCAAAACACTACAAAGTTACTAAGACCTGCTTTCAGTTGGATTACAGATTAAGAAAGTAGAATTATCAATATTTGGTGATACAAGAATATTACAAAAGAAATTTACACATGTACACAACTACTACTATATGACAATGAGTCAGTTAGTTTGGAGAATATTAACCAAGCATTGTCAAATTATTAAGTATTAAAATTAATTGAAACTAAACCAACATCCCAATTAGAAGGCAGTTTTGCTTTTTTAATTTTAAGGGAGACAAACCTTCTGCAACTTTTAAAAGGCTGGAGGCAAATGTATTTCCTGAATTACAAATAACCACTTCCAAACAATGTTATTTACCTTCAATCTCAGAAAGCATTCAATGAGTGTTTAATTTTTATAGTTTTGTTTATTACAGAGCTTTGTGTTTCCACATCCTCAACTCAAAAGTCAGCATTAGATTATTTGAAAATAGCAATTATCGTTATCTCTATTTGTTATTTTTTTTGATCAATTTATTTTATTAATTTATTCTTGTTACATCTTTATGGTGGTCTCATCCCTTGTATCTCTATTTGTTCTTAAGTCACAACTCTTAGTTCTGTTTTAAATAGGACAAATCTTGAACTGGCATAATACAGTTTCTTATTTTTAATTTCCATGTCAACTTCATGTAGCATGAGATTTCGTGTTTCATAAATGTATTTTGAAATTATTGGGTTCCACTTGTTTCATTTTTAATATCCAGGACATTGCACACTTCATTATCATATTTTCAATCAAAATTGTTTATAAAGTATCTAGCACATGTATGAGTTGCGAAACATATATCTGTGGTATTTTAAAGACCACAATAATGGCTTTAATTTACATGTTTTTTATTTTTGTTTCTTTTTTAAAATTTATTCTTCTCTCATACAAGACGTGAAATATGAATGTATAATTAACGAAGGACACAGTCAAATCTGATAAAAATTATAATGATAGAATGTGTGGATAAGCAAGAAATACTGTAGTTTTACTTAATTTATGTATTTTATATTTAAGCCATTAAAATGAGTTTACTATTCATCTTTTATAGAGGAAGCAAAATACTTACTAGTGGAATATATTATTAGTTAGCCAAAGTTGCTTAAGACAGAATTTATTTATGTTGATGCATATTTTGTCACTTGTCTGGTTAACTATAATTCAGTGGCATTATTTTGCTCAGGCTTACAGGTAATATTTATAGAATATTTACTCTGCATTGTAAATACAAAATAGCCTCTCCTCACTGAGGGGGAAATAAATTATGGGACTCTCAGGGTATGAGTGAAATAACATAAAGTACCAAACCCTATATGTTTGATGATTTTTCTATAGCGTACATCTAGATAATATAAACACAGCATAAGATTAATATTAATAGCTACTCCCAAAGTGCAACAAATATAACAATATACTGTAATGAAACAATCATTTATCAGCCTTTTAAGGTTAAGTGTTCTGTTTGCAGTTAAGAGAGTTAAGAATAATTTCCTTTTTGTCTCCCTCAGTTTTTCTCTGTGAAATAAACATTTGCTATCAAAATAAAAAATAAAAATAAAAAATAATAATAAAAAAGAAAATTCTTGGTTCAATTTTGGCTCAAAATTGTGGAACTGGTTTTTCTTCCAAGATTCTAAGGATATTGACTGTAAGTTCTCCATTTAAATGTAAGCTTTTTGCTTTCGATGAATCCCAGTAACAACAGCAACTCAATAATCACAGTCAGCTTTTACTTTTTTTTTCCTTATATTGATATACCAATAGAGATGTAACTCCAACGTTACATAAGTGGAGTGATTAAAGTACTAGCAGCTTTGAATTTTCTTGATATTTATTTTAAACAAAAACAGCTAATTTGTCCTGGTGTGGTGGCGCACGCCTTTAATCCCAGCATTTGGGAGGCAGAGGCAGGTGGATCGCTGTGAGTTCTAGGCCAGTGTGGTCTACAAAGTGAGTCCAGGACAGCCAGGGCTACACAGAGAAACCCTGTCTGGAAAAACAAACAAACAAACAAACAAACAAAAACAACTAATTTGTTTCAGTTCCCTGAAAAAAAATGTAGCTGGAAAAATTAATTTCTGAACACAACTGCATAATTTAGTAATTATTGTGACTCATGTGTGTGAAGAAAACGTAGTTCAGTTTTAAAGGAAACCCAAGCTGTCCTAACAGGATTTTCCTTATATTTCAGGTGTGGTCATAGGTAGCATAAGGCAGTATAGCGCAACAGATGGAGCTTGCATCAAAATCAGGAAACACCTAACGAAGGCAAAAACTGCACTTTGTGCTAATGTCTTTGTGAAGAATTCATATTGGGAAGCAAATTAGCATTGTTTCACTAATGCTTCGTCATATTCACTATGGTAAGCAGTTCCTTGGAGATCAGCTTTCAGAGGTGGGGCACCGATGTGTTTAAAGCACGAACATAGATTATGTCCTCATTTTCTTTCTTTTTTTTTTTTATTTATTTTTTTAATTAATTTATTCTTGTTACATTTCTATGGTTATCCCATCCCTTGTATCCTCCCATTCTCCCCTCCCTCCCATTTTCCCCTTATTCCCCTCCCCTATGACTGTTCCTCAGAGGGATTACCTCCCTCTGTATATGCTCATAGGGTATCAAGTCTCTCCCAGAATTCCTAGCTAAGCTCGGCAGACGGTTCAGGCCCTGAGATACTAGCTGAGCTCAGACGGTGGTTTGGGACTAGTTTCCCTGGCTGGACCTGGCAGGGAACCCAGAAGGCTGTGGATAACTTGGCCTGACCCAACGCTCATCCAGAGACCCAGAACGATTACAGGACCCACAGCACAGGAGAGCTGAGGATCACTGGCTGTGAGAGCCCAAAACGCCAGGGCTAACCTCATGTCCTCATTTTAGAGTCCTTGTACTATTTTTTTTTTTATTATTGAGCCAATAGCATCTTGATTGTTCCTCCTTCTGTATATACAGCTGAGAAAACTTGGAAGGGAATATTCTGCATCTATTAGCACGGGGAACGATGAGCAAAGGTGAGCGAGGGGCTACTCTAAATCAACTTTAGAGAATTATCCCTCTACATGTCTAATTAAAATCTTCTCTGGCAGTGTCAGATTTTCCTCATTTGATTACCGTGTTCGCTGTCATGGTTGTGAATTAGGAAGGCTGTCCTTTAAACACTGAAAGAAATTCCTGATTATCAAATGTTAAGACTTGGATTTATCTTTGTGCCATTTCCCTTTGGGAAATGAGCAATAAATCCCTCAGCAGAACCTTGCGAGTTAGGCGAGACGTGAATGCCGAGGAGCAACTGAAAACAATAATTTATGGATTAAGTACCTAAATGCTATGTTTACTAACATGTATTTACTGCTACTGTAGCACATTTATCTCTTTGCCTGGGCTTTTCTTAGATTAATGTCTGTTGTTTGTTTCTTTCCCTCTAAAGCAAGATTTCGATCATCCTGGGTCTTTGGTCAGGCCTGTTCTTGACGAATGGTGCAAATGTTGACCTTCAGCACTTTTTGGAGTCTCCAACTTGATGTTCTCTTTACTTACAATAACAGAGGAAGAAAAAAATAGTGACAAGAGTTGGCAGGACAGAACCTACAAACCTACTTCCACATGTTCACGCAGTATACTCAGAGGACATCGATGCCTCTACTTCTGACTGCTTTAGAGCTTGGGAAATTATGTTTCCTGAAACTTTATCAATGCTCACCATGATGCTATGTATAGAAACTGTGAAAAACATAACTTGTCTATGAATAGAAGCTAGGGCTGTGCATTGCCACAGGTGCCAACAGCAGAAAACAAACAAACAAACATACAAAACCAGAAAACATCTTTAGTGTTTGCACAGATGTGCAACCATATAACTAGGAACCTTGTAACTTTCACCATCTAACGAACATCTTTTCCTTCCTGTCTATAGGAGATGCCGGGAAACTGGACTTAACTAGGCACATAGAAAGACCAGATACCTGCAAATCATGCAGGAAATAGTATAGGTAACAGGCAAAAGTTCAGCCATGCACTACATCAAGGGAAATTTTTCTCCCTCTTCCTCACTTTATTCATGTATATTAAGCAGCTTGGAAATGGTGTTTCCTCCCAGTTAGGAACAAGGAGGGAGGTGGTAAAATAAACACTGCCAATGCAGAAATTCTGCAGTACTTACACGCTCTGTTTTACTCTCAGGATCCTGGAACTTTGTACTGATATTGGCAGCTCAGATGTCTGGAATTCAGTATTCAACAGAGAAAAAGGATAAACTATTGAACATTTGTTAGGACGCCATTGAAATGGAAGAGCAATATTGCCTTCTTCAAGAAGCAGGGGACTATCTACCTGAGAAAGGGACCACTTGCAGGGAAAATAAACAACATGATCAGGTATGATCAGACTGTAAAGAGGAAATTAATTTTAAAGAAGAATTAATCCTTTTATATTAATTTTTATATTAATTCATTCTTCTAAATGTTATCAAAGTGCCAGCTAATTGTTCTGGAAGTTACAATTAAAATAAAAATATGCAGTCAGCTACCCACAATAGAAAGCTTTTCTTAAACTGAATAATTTTTACCTAGAATCTTACAGTTTTCTCTTCTGTCAGAAAATCTGTTTTATTTTTAGACATAGTTAATGGAGGAACACCAAGTCTATCCAAATCCCAAAAAGAGTATCAGAAGTTTAAGCTGAAAATAAATACGATCTCTTCTTCTCATAGTTGTATTAATAGATCTTAACCTCCTGATCAAAAGATGAATTTACAATTTCCAATGGTCTTCCCAACCAATTTGTTAATCATGGTGATTGTTGGGAGATGTATATGGCCCTAGATAATCCGATAGAATCCTTGCATACTGTATCTCTGTATGGTCCTAGGAAACCTATTGCTTGTCTTTACCTGAGATTTGTAAACTAGAACTTGCACTCTAGGGTTTGTATCAGTAGCTTCACTATAAAATCTTCTTTCAAGATAGAAGCAAAGACCACTCACTACACAGGGAGAAGCAGAACCCATATGGAAAGAGAAGTGTACGAGCAACCTTGAGAAGATTTAGACTTAAAGGGGGGAGGCTGAAATAAATTCACTTTCAGTTTACTATTGGAGTTGGCTTTCTAGCATTAACAATTCTCATTATACAATAAAGAGATGTCAATCAGTTACTGGATTGATAAGGGTAAATACCCAATTTTTACTTATTTTTCCTACATAATATCTTTAAGCAACTTACTTATTTTATGTCTGTCTCATTGTGCCCTAAATAATGATGATTGGTAAGGTAATTTCTTAATTCCCCTTCCTATTAGATACATTATTCTCCCATGCGATGAAATTTCTTTACCTTCTTTTTATTATTTATTTTATTTTATTTTTCTAGGTCTGGGCATCAGACTCAGGGCCTTACACATTACAGGCAAGTGACCTACCACTGTGATACACCCCCAATTCCCTACTTTTATCTTAAATGCAAAGCATTAAGAAACAAGGAATTAAAAACAACTTTATTCTCTCCTAGAAGTTTTCCAAGCAAAAGATTTAGAGAGTAGAATATATTTTACACACATGTTAAAACTGGATTTATGACTAACGCTATATATATATATTACCTATATTTCAATAACACTTGTTTTAGCATAATATCCAGAAGCCATATCCAGTGTAATTATCATCCATTAGCAATTAATAAGAGAATGAGGCCTCCATACTGTCTAATATTTAATATATTTAGCTATGACCACATTAACAAATACATTAGATAACCTTGAAAGTATAATAAATCTAGCAAATATAATTCATTTTGACAGAGGAAGGATATGAAAGAGAGCTGTGAAATTTAGCGAGGCTAACTGGAAAGGTTGTGCTACAAAGGAAACACTCAATACGGAACTGAAGTATATAAGAAGTAAGGATGGATCTTTAGAAATGGGGAAAGAAATGTGTTTCGAGAGTCTTCACAAGGCTTGGATTGACTATAGAGGAACAGATAAGGGAATAAATCATGAATCAGGAGTCTTGATTCTCTGCCTTTGAATAATCTGATTAAATAGGTCTGGAGGGATAACTTTTTTTTCCTTTTTATTTGTACCCTAATGATTTTCAGGGTGGGATTTCCATTGAAAAAAAAAGGATACAGAGAGCTTAAAAAAATAATCTCTCTCATCCAACGATTAAAGAGCACATAAAAGCACAGAGCTGTGGAACTGCATCCATATTCACTCTGCTAACTTGAAATGGCAGGAACAAGTCATTGATGGAGCCGATTCTCCTCATTGGTTCCACAGTAAATACTGCCATTCTGCAGCCTTCCGCATGTATGTGAGCATAGCAAATACTTTGAAAAGTCTAGCTCAGCAAATCTGGAAAAAACACCTTCAATCTTAGCTATGTTCTTTTACTTAGAAAGATTTAGAATGCTGTGGGAAGAGAGGCAAAGCTATAACCATCAGTCTTTATCAGTCCAGGACCATTAAAATGCTTGTCAACCTTGTGATAAAATCTAAGCAGAGTACAAACTGCTTATGTAGCTGAGATGCTGTCGGTAAGTAAGTAAACATTATTTTTAGATACTTAAATATTCGGAACACACCCTTTATATGAAGTCATAAAAAGACCTCTTTCCACTTATAAAATCAAGCACATCATTATTTTCATACGAAAGTATGTTTATGGATTCATTGATCAAGATTTATGTGAGTGGTATTCCTTCTACCTACGCCTCCCAGTTTGTAGCTGCATGTTACCATCTGCACAAATACCACTCCAACGTATAACAAGTGAGCTCCTGACGAGTAGGTTAATAGTGGACTTGCTAAAGCTAGTGTCTTGAAGAAGACAGCTCATAAAAGGCTACATAGTGAATGGAAATAAAAGCAAACCTCGGCTTCCAACTGGTTTTCAGTGCCGACAGGAACATATTTGTGGTGCCTGATGACTTTCACACTATACCCTGAACTATTGCTGATGGCATGGATGTCTGTAGAATTTCACTATGAAGGACTATCTGCAACAA
>OU015747.1:2636573-2667095 GCA_907169655.1 Acomys percivali | reverse complement strand
TACAGAAAATTTTCCCAGTTAGAACATTTTCTACACATTGTAAGGGATTGTTTGAGTGTAACTTAGTCTTATAATTATAGGTAGAAATTGAAGAATTTCCCCAAAATCTCCATCAGCTTGTAGGAAAAACTCAAATACCAAAGAACATCATGACTACCAACATCTTGCTTCCAGTCACATGATATTCTGAATAAACTATATAGCCTGCACATGGACTCCTGACCTACATGACTGTTACTTGGTGTTACTCTGGATCTCTGAGTTTGTGATTATTTATAGTAGATCACTGATGTTTTGGAATTCAAAAGTTTTGTAGCCAGACTACCCTCAGTTAGGTTAGTATTTTAAAACTTGGAAACACGATTTACTTACAGTTAGTAGAAGGAAATTTTCAGAAATACCTTAGCATAATAAGGAGTAGAAACAAAGATGGCTTATGTAGATAATGAAGTAAAAACATATAAGATTCAGAATTAGGGTTTTGATTTTTGTTTTTAGGCGGGGGGCTGCTTTGTTCTGTTTTTTTGTTTTTGTGTATAAAGAAGGAGGCACAAATACCGGTAACACAATAATCCATTCAGTGGGCTATACAAGCTTTTATAAATGTCTTAGAAATGACTATTCTATGTGGGCAAGATTATTTATATTTAGCAGGTTGGTATGTGTTGAGATGGAGAGATTCCAAAAGAGAAAGGTTGGAAGGCAAAAATAATCATTTAAAACTAAGCAGTCCTTATTACATACCAACCAACAAGATCAGAAGACAATCAGAGAGCCTTCTACCGTAGGAAACTGAGGTAATAGACTGAAAAATAAATTGCTAATTGGTTTTTGTCAAAACTGGAAATAAATATATGAAACTAAAGTGTGTGTGTCTAGAAAGAAAACATACTACAGCATCTGTCCAGCACACTGAAATCTGAATAGCTGTGATAAACAGTTAAATACAGGCATCTCCAAAGAATTGGCTTGATGACATTAATTTGATGACCGTCATATAGACATGTGACAGCCATGGCTAGGAGTCTAGATAAAAATCATCAGAGTATGAGTACTGTTGAATGGAAGTCACGGGAATGAATACTAAGAAACTGCAATATATAAATGCCAAAAGGAAGGGAAAGACAAAAAGGAAGGAAGATATTGAGTGGGAAGCTCATGGCCTAGGTTGTATTTGGATATCTGGCCCCAATACTACATCATGGTTAGATAAATTGTATTAAAACAGGAGTGGTGTTGGGGACAGGCCATATGGCCAATGTTCAGCCATCTTGTCAGAGCCTAGGTTCTTATTTCTCCAGCAGTCTGTCATTTACCAGAAACCAGCTGACCCTGTCCTGGTTCGGCAGTTAGACTAAAGATAAGATTTGGATGGAGCCACCCTGCTGTAGTTTAGCAGTTAGATTAGATAAGGATAGCAAAATATTCAGTGTGGCAGAAGGTTGTGACCTGCTTGGAATTCCTCGAGTCTTAAGATAGCCTGCAGCTGGGTTGCCATAGCAACATGCTTCCCTGCCCCCTGCCTTATAAAACCTTCTACCTGAAAAATAAAATTTGAGAGCTTGATCAAAGACTTGCTCTTCTTCTTTGTGTCTTGTGTTCTGTCCCTATACAAGAGAATTCTCCTCCCGAGCGTTAGTCGAACCCTGGCAGGCTGGGTCAAAGTAGGATGAAAGTTGAACACAGACTGCCTTCCAGCTAAAAATAATATATAGAGGGACCAATCAGTGATAAAGTATAAAGGGATTGATAGAGATATCTACAATTTATACATTTAACTAAATTCACTCACATGGCTTAAATTGTATGAAAATTTTAATATAATCTGTAACAGCAGAAGACTCTAGCCAGTAGTCATAAGGGCCTCAGTGGTTCCATTCAAATCAACTGAATGCATTTGATCTGGTCTATGAGGGTAGCTTTACGTTAGAATCCATAAAACATCCTTATTCTTTTTCTGAAGCAAGTCTGGGTAAGCTAACCCTGGTAGTATGCCTTCCTTGCAAACAATTTTATATAAAAATTACATTGTGCCTCCTCTCAGCAGACAGTTGCAATTGTTGTCAGAGGAAATCAAGACAAACAAAATGTGGTTGCTGTGCATTAAGGCTGCATGAAAGAATTCCCACAATAGCTGTTCGCTAAAGGCAATGTTTTATAGTCTTAATTATAAAACCTCTAGAAAATCACAGGGCATACACAAATTCATTTACCTCGCTTATTTCTTACCCTTAGGTGTAATACTGCAAACAAGTGTATTTGAAATCTGAAACAGAGATTTATTTCACACCAGTGTTTGCTCATTTATAGTAAAATGAACTTTCTTCAAGCAGTATGTCATCACAGATAATATTTGGCAATCCAGGATTATAATTTCATTATATGGCATATATTTTATAACTCTAAATGTCTACCACCATTTGTTGCTGAAGAACCTGGTAATAACTGGAAAATGTAAACTTCTGATTACTGGAAGGATATTTTGGTAAAGGACGTAATTCAGTAATCACTGCCTCTATTAAAATTAATGCAAATGAACAAAACAAATATGCAGAGAAGCTATCACAATGTCATCTTTGTCACCAAGTGAAAGTCTAGTCATCTAAGGAAAGTAAACATTCATTTGTTTTGAGTTGAACAGAACAAACTGACTAAGGCGTCTCGTGAATGCAATGAAGTCTAACCAGGAAATCATACAGATGATTTTCCCATCTGTTATTCCACATCTTAGCCTTTTTATCTAAAACAATCTTCGTGTTATGCATTAGATTACTTACTCACCAGTGTTGAACCCAAAATGTAATAGCATTACCAACAAGTGAAAGATTTATCTCTGAAACTAGGAATGAAGGGAACCCAGAGAAAGAAGACCATTCCTCATACACCACCAACTGCTTTCATTCTGCCTTGTAACCCCAGGAAAATCACCATCAGTAGAAACCAAAAACCTTCCAGGAAAGACTAACAGCCTCTCACAGATTTGTTCATGATTCAGCTTCCTCATTTCATTTCATTCAATAACTCATCAATGGGAGACAGATGAACTAGAAAGTTTTCTTCTATTAGCTAAAAATGTAAAAAATATAAAATAAAACTAAAATGCAAAACTGTGATAGAAAGGATAGAGAATGATGTCATCAGAACCTTTCAGTCCCTCAGGGCTAGACTTCCTGAACAGTCTCTGCCAGTGAAGCCACCATGACAGCTGTTGAGATGGAGACAATACTGCCTTCTGTGCAGACAAAACATGCATGAAAAACCACAGACACAAAGCTGCCATGGCCACACAGGCCTGTTCTGTCATGGATCACCCAGTTTTATCCTACCTATTGATGAAGTCCCACACAGGAAAACTCTTAGCTATCGTAGATTATTATGTATGACAAATTAATACCATATGAAGAACAAAGAACTAGAATAGATGATCATCAAATATTTGTTTAATATAGTTGCTGTCAGAATCCATTTTTGGCCTAGGACATTAATAGCAACCCAGTCACAGCTGCCGTAATTAAAACACCTTCTTTATGGTCATTTGGCATCTAGTCTACTTTGCCAGCGTCTTTTTAATCCACAACCGTGTCTGTGATAGGTAATTACAATAAGACATGGTAGTTAATACTGTCATGTAAATGTGCTTCGGGCAACCCATAACCTTCTAATTGTCCATTTCAGTGGAAAAAAAAAGGTCTCTGGTAGAAACTTATAAGAGAGGCATAAATCTAAGGGACACGGGTCATGTGGCAAAGCCATCAGGCAGCAGAACACCATGATTGCCACTAAATTTTCCTGCCGGTACTCTCAGAAAACTTTTAGATAAGGTTCTGACTGTCACTTTACTGTATAATTTGTAACAATGTAAATATCTATATTTTTTGATCATGTGACTTTACACATAATATACAACCGGTAAAAATATTCAACTGAGATGTGAAACATTCCGACGTGAGTCACTTTAATAGAGTCATATCTTCTCATTGAATTAGAATTATCTCTTATACAATGTTACCCTTGTATTAAGACAATGCTGGGTACTCATGAAGAGAGATTCTGTAATGAAACTCCTCCACATAAATACTAAGCATGTAGCTCAAGCTTTTCTCCAAAAGGTAGAGACAAGGTTCCCACTGAACTCAACTGTGTCCCACTTTAAAAGTCAAAGAGGTAAGTGCCACCATCTACAGACAGAGCAATGATTTACATGACAGCTCATTTAGGTGTCTTATTTGACCAGACCCAGAGACAGATGGGCCTTTCAGAATGAGTGAATTATTATAAGCTTAATTAGGAGAGGTTTTTTGATTACAGCTGCTGTTCCAGATGTGTAGCTAGAGCAAACCAGTAGAATAGAAAAGGACATAGAAGACTTAATGTCTTCCACTAGAAGAAAGTTTTAATAGCAGATCTTGCTGCCTTCTTGCATCATGGAATGACAGCTTAAAGTAAAAATACATACAATTTCTGGTAACTAGATTTTCTAGAGTATTTTTTTTTATTTATTTTTTATTTTTTACATTTGGATGATCTAAAAGCTTTAAAGTACACTTAAAAGGAAATGAGACACAAGAATATGTGCTAGTGTAGAGGTAACTCTGAGCCATGTGGATACTCATCATTAAGGGCTTTACTGCTCTTTACAGATTGGGCTGATCATATTTAGTGAGTTCTAACTGGATGTAGAAACACAATTCCCAGAAATAACACATCTTTACTTCAGTAACATGTTTATACTACTTTTTCTAAGTTGTGTTCTACAGTCTCATCCTAAATGCTATTTCCTTTTTTTTCTTTTCTTCATTTTCTTTTCAATTTGCTCCCTTCACACCCTGATTGTAGCCCCTCCCTTGTCACCTCCTGGTCCTACCTCCCTCCTTTATCCCCTCTCCCTCCCTCCCCTAATCCTCAGAAAGGGGAGCCCCCACTCCTCTAACATCTGCGCATGTTAACGAGGATGTGGAGAAAGGGAATACTCACTCCTCCATTGTTGAACAACCAATTTTGAAATCAATCTGGCAATTTTTCAGAAAACTGGAAATTGTTCTACCTCAAGGCCCAGCTATACCATGCATGCTCATATATCCGAAATATGCTCCACCACACAACAAGGACATTTGATCAAATATGTTCAGAGCAGCCTTATTCGTAATAGCCAGAATCTGGAAACAATCCAGATGTCCCTCAGGCAAAGAATGGATAAAGAAACTGTGGTATATTCCTTCTTTCCTAAGTGCTGCCGGAGGCTGCATCTCCTCCTTTTTGTCAGCCAGGATAACAGCAGTGGGTTGTCAGCAGTGGGTTCTTGTGGTCTTTCTTGGACTTTATACGCAACTGTTTGCCCATGAGTTGCAGTTGGTCTGGACCCTGGTCTGAGCTACATGCTCTTCGCCCTAGGGCCACCAACACTGCCCCCACTGGCTTCCTTTTTCTTGTTCTCTCATGCCTTCAGTACCTGGAAAGGGTCTGAATCACTGTCAAATCGTTGGTCAAATCGGTTGGTGACCACGCAGCCAAAGCCTTCCTGTAGGTGCCCCAGGCATCATGGAGGCTCGTTGGTGCATTCCTTCATGGATTGCAGTGGGCTGCACCAAGCCAGAAGCACCTGCTTCCGCTCGTCCCACACTCTGGAATATTGAAAACCTGATTTTTCAGCTCACCAAGAACAAATACACTTACTTCAAAAATACACACTTAAAAAGAAAGGTCATAATAATCATTTGAAAATTTAAAAGTCTGCTTTAGTTAACTGTGGTACTCTCAGAAACTACTAGTTGTTGCCTGAAACATACATTTTGTTAAACAGTAGATGAACAGCAAAGCAACACAACATCCGTAGAATCTCAAATCAAGGAGATGCGTGATTCTCTCTTTACATGGAAAGTCACAGGAAACTTCAGAGCATTTGAGTTGAAACACCACCTTAAACATCAATAGTTACAGAATAATGGCACAGCCATCGATCATCAGCCTGTGTCCAAATACTGATTATGTAATATAATATAATATATTATATGTAATATATATGTATTACATATGTAATAATATATGTAATATGTAATATACATACATATGTAATATATGTAAAATGTGTAATATAATATAATGATCAATGTCAAGGGGTTCCACTTTTCAGTCTAAGGGCAGTATGTAATTCTGTTCTCAGGGTATTATATAATCATCAACATCATGAAATCATATCAGATTCCATTCCTAAAGAACCTTTTCTGGATTGAACCTATTACCATTTACCCTGGAAGGATTTGAGTAGGGGAGGGGAATCACCGGACTCCTAACTCCCTTCCGTCTAGTTCTCATCCAGCGAGGTATAACCTTTTCCTACCTGCAGCCAGACTTAAGATGCAGGAGAGTACAAAGGAAAGCAAAAGCCAACAAGAAAAGACTGCATGTAATTGTGGAGGTCCTCACTTTTGCTGTGGTAACATTTGTTGAAAGTAGCAGTCACCTACACCGCTGTAATTACTCACCCATGATTCCACAAACTAGCCCAACAAACTCATTGGTTTACCAATTTAAACTAGGATGGAAACTTTTCTTTAGTTTCTCCTTGATGCCCTACCAGGAGCAGGGAGATATTTATTCTTACTCCCCATTAGAAACTGCAAAACAAAAATACTAACAGTTTCTTTTTTTTTTAAATTTTTTTAATTAATTTATTCTTGTTACATCTCAATTGTTATCCCATCCCTTGTATCCTCCCATTCTTCCCTCCCTCCCATTTTCCCCTTATTCCCCTCCCCTATGACTGTTCCTGAGGGGGATTACCTCCCCCTGTATATGCTCATAGGGTATCAAGTCTCTTCTTGGTAACCTGCTGTCTTTCCTCTGAGTGCCACCAGGTCTCCCCCTCTAGGGGACATGGTCAAATGTGAGGCACCAGAGTACGTAAAAAAGTCATATCCCACTCTCCACTCAAGTGTGGAGAGTGTTCTGACCATTGGCTAGATCTGGGTAAGGGTTTAAAGTTTACCACCTGTATTGTCCTTGGCTGGTGCCTTAGTTTGAACGGGACTCCTGGGCCCAAATCTGCCTATCATAATGTTCTACTTGTAGGTTTCTAGGACCCTCTGGATCCTTCTACATTGCTATTCTCCCATGATTCTCTCATCTAGAGTCCCAATAGGATGTCCTCCCCTCTGTCCCAGTTTCCTGGTAAGTGAAGGCTTTTGTGGGACATGCCCCTTGGGCTAGTATGCAGATATAAGTGAGTATATTCCATTTGAGTCTTTCTGCTTCTGGGTTAACTCACTCATTATGATCATTTCTAGCTCAATCCATTTATCCACAAATTTTGGGAATTCCTTGTTTTTAATAGCTGAGTAGTATTCCATATGTACCACAGTTTCTTTATCCATTCTTCTACTAAGGGACACTTAGGCTGTTTCTATGATCTTGCTATTATGAATAAGGATGCTATGAACATGGTTGAACAGTTTCTTGATAATTTAATTTATATTTTATGTCACTGGGCTAATTTTGCTCCCTAAAACAATATCTAAATGTATATGTAAAAAATATACTCAATTTAAAAAAAAGAAAAAAGTCACTCAGAAATAATTTTTAGAATATATGTAGACTGATTTACAACATCATTCCAAATATCATTAGACTGTAAAAAATAAAAGGAATAATATTTACCAAGACAAAAAAAAAAAACTGAAAAAAGTAGAATGGTTGGATAGACAGTAACTAAAGTGCTTAGTCTGATAAAACTAAGTAATCCATTTAGAACACATGGAAAACAGCAAAAAAATAACATGGTATAGAAAGATCTCATGACTATGATGTTAGTATAGTGTAATCATAAAAATAAATAGAAAGTCTATGCAAACATTTTCTAGCCTATTTAAAGATGTTTAGGCATATAGCTTGTAAGAGAGAAAAAAATAATAATTACAAAAAATTGTGTTCCAAGAAGAAATTATTACAATCTCTCTTTTAGAAATCCCCCTGGAAATTTTATATACTACTAAGTCATCTTGCTTACATTTGCAACTCTGGATACCTGCAGTAAAAGATACAGGGTAAAAACAGAAGGAAGGAGGGGGAAAACGTGCTGTGACATTACAGAAATCACAGTGTTTTTGGACTTCTCATCGGTAATTTTTGGAAGCTGAGAGACAAAAGGGTAGCAGATAGGGATCTGAAACAGGCAAGTGTTGAGTTCATGTCTTATCTTGGGTATATCATGACATCCTATCTATAAAGAAAGAAGGAAGATGGCAGGGAGGAGGGAACAGAAGAGGAAGGTGAAGAGGGGCATAGGGAGAAACACAGGAGGAAAGGAAGAGGAGGACAGCACCTCAATCAGGTCTCATCACAAAGCTGGTTCCTTCATACACATATCTGTGCTATTAAGCTTCACAATTTAAGTATAGAACAAAAGTATTTTTATCATCAATATATCATAAGTCATTTTAAAAATTATTTCTCTGAAAGTGACTGGAAGGTGGGTGGGTTAAAAAAAAATCAATCAGTGAAAGGAAATATGGGACACTGGACATAAACTATACACTACCTAGAGAAAATTTTAAGAGGTCCTCAAGATGGTGGTAAAAATTTAGTCTACCAAGATGGTGTCAGAGAATCTACACAACACACAGATTCAAGAGAAGGGTAAGACTAAAGAGTAATATCCAAATGACAGTACATCATCGATCCATGAGCTTGATTTTCATTGTGTTAGAAGGAGAATTCTATATTTCAAGTCTGTTTAGACATACATATTAAAATATATGAATGAAATTAAAAATATGTGATGTGAAATAGAATTTAAACTTAATAAAATGAAACAGAAAAACGAGTCAAAGCTCACTGCTTTAAACAGAAGGAATGCAAAGGAAGAATTTGTCATTACATTCCATTGTTCGCCTGTTAATTTTTACATCCTACTAAAAGTAAATAGTGACACGAGAAAAATGGGACAGGTGTACAGGAGGATGCAGGCTCACCTGGTAATAGCATATAGAGGAAAGCTGAATCAGAGTATCACTAGCAGGAAGTCGGTGTTCAACTTGTGAAGATGTTAATGAGGAACTGCCACACACATACACAACTGTGAACGCAAGTGATAATAAGCGTCCACTAAGGAAGTGAAATAAACGTCAGTCCAGAGCAGGGATTGGATGAGAAGGTGGGTATAAAATACACCAGAGAATTGCACTTTTACCTCTACATATGATTAGGTCACCGTGCCTGATAACCCGGGTTCAATTACCTGGACCCAGAGGGTAGAAGAAAACAACTGAACTGACTCCCTCTAGTCCTCTGGCATTCGTGCATATGCCCACACTCATATGCACAATGATGAGATGATGATGGTGATGGTGCGAGTGGGGTGGTGATGGTGATGAAGTGGGTGGTGGTGATGATCATGGTGATGTTGCTGGTGGTGATGCAATTTAAAATTGCTTAAAACATAAGCTATTAAGGTCAGAAATGTACCACAAAAAGTATGAAGCACACATGTTCTGTCCTCAGATTAAATCCTCTGGCGAATCAAGTCCTTCCTCACCCATGTTAACATATATATGAGAGGCTTTTGCATTGGACGTCCATCATCCCCATCTCCATGGCCAAAAGCAAGTCTAAATGACACAGCCTTGCCTTGGACAGGCTAATGCACGACTTGTTATAGCAAATCTTCCAGGAGAAAAGTCATTCTGTCGCTGGTAGAGATCAGCTTTATAGCTCTGTCTTATAATCTTTATATAGCACTTTTCATACTTTCTGATTTTATTGACTTAATCTCAAACTCCCAAATTATGTTTACCCTCAACTCTTTCTAATTAAAAACAATAGCAAAAATCTAACTCAAAAGTTAAGCCCTTACTTCTTGACAGTACTTGTTCCTTAACATCCTGTTTTAAAATTCATTAAAATTTGCACAGTAATCTATACACGTCATTTATTTCTCTTTTATGCTTTCTCTTTATAATTATGTTATGAAAAGTGTGACTACAGGAGCCGAGAATTTTGTGTTTTAAGTCATTCTTATAACAAAAAGCACATTGTCTTTTCATAGCAGAAGCTAATTGGCAAAATTACTTTAAAATATATTTCTATGGCTGCCGTCTGAATGTTGATCACATTAAATTGGTAGCAATCAGTATTAAACCATTTTGGGATTTAATACTTACAAAGTTCACTTCATTTATACAAATGAAATATGTTTTAAAATGTGGGACTCGTGAAATTGGTAGTACATATAGTATGCTAAGAATTTAATTGGTTGTTAAATAATGTTGATAATTTTTTGTTTTCAAAATAAGCATTTATTGAAAACATCAAAAACACTCCTTACAATCAAATAGTATTCATATGTAAAAAATTAAAAATTACTACCAAATGGATGTTGATAAAATTTTAACCCATGAAGATAAAACAAGATACATTTTGTATTTCCGGGTGTCTCAGTCAGTGTTGAAAATGAAATAGGAAAAGCTTGCACAAATCAATGATTTCCTTCTTGGTGGAACTGGACACAGCATTTCTGCTTTCAGCGTGAACACTTTCTCTGGGGAATTCCTTGGCAAATGGTGACCAAATCTATTAACACTGTGTCCGTCTAGGAGCCAGCTCTAGGAATAGGCCCATCATGCCAATTGCCAAACCAGCCTATGTGCTGTTCTGTCATGTAATGTGTGCACATAAACTTATTCAAGTTCTGAAAGTGTTCTAAGGATACATAAGGATGTGTCCATTGAACACTACATTTCTTCCTCCCCCTATCTGTCTCTCAATGTATGAATTTGTGAGTGAGTGAGCATGTGTGTGTGTGTGTGTGTGTGTGTGTGTGTGCGCGCGCGCGCCAGTGGCTAGGAATCACACTACAGGGCCACCAAGATGCTAAGGAAAAACTCTACCTCTGCTGAGTTTTTATTTTGTGTGTTTTCACAACATAAATCTATGATATTACAAAGTTCTTTTTCATTACTGTAGTAAAATATAATTTTTATAGATCTAGAAAAAGTCTGAAATTTAAACAAGTTATAAAAGTGAATCTAATGCTTTTAATCTGGAACAGCTTAGAACACTGTGCCCCTTTGAAAATGAAATTTCAAAGAATGGAAGAGGATATTCAGTTCTATATCTGTATTCATCCAAATTATTTATTGTCAAAATTAAAGTGGTGTTCCCTAAAGAAAGAAAAAAAAAATAAAAAGCAGAGTGGATACAAAAACATATTGGCCTAAGAAACAGTGGGTCTAAAAAAGCAACTCAACCCTGTGCATCTAGGAGATAGGAGATCGTCCAGCTGATGGGTGGATAAATGGGATTGTGGGGTACATTAAAAATCTATTCAGCTGTAAAAAAACAGGAATTGCGAAATTTTCAGAGAATTGAGTGGAGCAGGAAAAAAAAAATTATACTGAGTGAGAGAACACAGACCCACAAAGGACTAACAGACATGTTCTTTCTTCTTTGTGGTTCTTTTCTCCAGATTCTTATATCTGTGGACACAATCTAAAGTAACTGCAGAAGCCAGGAAAGTGGAAATGTATGATGTGGGGGCGGAGGGGGAGGAGGCGCCCACGGAAGAAGGAGTCACAGTGCTGTGAGAGGGGGCGGGGCAGACTCTGTGTGCTGTGAGAGGGGGCGGGGCCGACTCTGTGTGGGGAGGGGAGAGTAATACAGAAGAAGGATGGAACAGAGATATGTAACACTAAGGCTCTGTGAGAGATGCTTTATAATATTGCTTGAAATTTAAAGTAAACAGAACCAGTAGACATTATTTTTAGAGGGTGAGGAGGTGCAGGACATGGGCTCCGTAATGGGAAAAATCGTAAGGTAATTCCTCACTGGAAAGAAAGGAAAGATACTGCAGATGGAGAGTAAGAGAAGACGGATAAATAACACTGAGGTTGCTTTAAAGATCCACGAAGGAATGCAATGTTCTCAATTTATGTGAAAATACATACATACATACATATATATATATATAGTTTTACATGTATAAACATACACATGTATGCCAGTGTTGTGTGTGTGTGTGTGTGTGTGTGTGTGTGTGCGCGTGCGCGTGCGCATGTGTGTGCACGTGGCAGGTTAGTAAGGGATCATGGATAGGAGGGGATATTAAAGGGAAACAGAATATAGTGTTATATAAATATAAAAGGTATAACTACAAAGCAGGAGGATGAAATGGGAAGAGGCATATGAGGACACACTAAATGGGGAGAATTTGGAAGCGACAACTGACAGGAAAGGCCTTTTGAAAAGCCACGTGAAAGCCTACAATCATAGGATCCCGACTTAGCTAGGGCTACTACTGTTATGACGAAATACCACAACCAAAAGTTTATTGGGCAGAAAAATGTTGATTTCATTCACACTTTCATATTATACCGCATCATCAAAAGCCCATCAGACAGGATGCAGAGCAGGGCAGGAACCTTAAGGGAGGGGATAAAGCAGAGGGAATGGAGGTGTGTCTCTCATGTTCAGCATCATTTCTTACTGAGCCTCACACCTCAGGGGCGGGACGCTCTCCCATCAATCACCAATCAAGAAAATGACCAATAAGCCAACCTACAGCCCTTTATAAGAAAGGCATTTTATCAATAGAGGTTACTTTTCCCAAGATGACTCCAGCTTGTGTCAACTTGACATAAAATTAGCCATGACAGATCTTCCTCAGATACATAGATATGTGAAAGTCATTTAATGAAGTCGCCATATGACAGATAAGAGAATGCGTGGGCCTCTTGGAGATAACAGTCAAACAGGACAAAACAAAATATAAGGCAAGGCTTTCATCCCTCGCATTAATGCTGCACAAGGCACCCGCAGTAGGAGGAATAGAGTCTCAATAGCAGGCAACAGAGTCAGAAATAAACCCACTCTGCCTGTTAGGAGTCTCATAAAGACACCAAGCAAGTCCTCTGCTTTCGGTATCAGTCTCTGTGAGCCCTTGTGAGCTCTACTTAGTTGATTTGGTGGCCCATGCTCTCCTGTGTCCTCCATCCCCTCTGAATCCCACGGTCTTTCCTCCTCCTGATCTGGGGGTTCCTTGCTCTATGAGAGAAGGACCCCAGTTTAGACTCTCTGCATGATGTCCGACTGTGTGTCTCTGCACCCACTACTATCTGCCGCCATGGCAAACTTCTCTGTTGGTTACTGGACACAGCGCTGACCTATGGGTATAACAGAGTATCACTAGGAAAGATTCCATTGATTTGTTTGTTTGCTTAGATTGTTTGCAAAAGGGAGGCAGGAAGAACGTGAAGTTTGGTGGAAAAGGAAGTGAGAAGTGTCTTGGAGAATTGAGGAGGAGAATTATAATCAAATATGTGAAAAAAGTTTAAATGAAAACAATTTTTAAAAAAAGGTAGGAAAAAATAAATCTTTCTAAGACTTTCAAGCTAGTTTTAATGGTCTATAGACCGAACAGAAAACATTTAATCTGAATTGTTATCAACAATCTCAAAAATATTTTATAGTATTGCCTCATCAAAATTGCCCCTACTAAACTTTCCAGTGAAGTCATCAGATCTCGTGGTGGCATATGGATCCCATATCTGTACTTCTGCAACATACTACAGTATTATGAATTTACATTTTCAAGGTTTATTTTTTTTCAACGTTCTTATTAATTTGGGGCCATGCATTAAAGCGTTCATGGGAAGTTCTTGAACCTCAATTATACCAACCAAACCAGTAGTTTCTCTTTATAGTGTTGTGTTCCTTGTAGATGTGATAAATGCCCCTTCGTTCAAGGTGCAGATAAAATTTATAAGCTAAATAGATGACTCTTGTGATATATCACAACAGCCATCTTTTCAAGGGGAAAATTATTTATTAAACAACACATGTGGTAATATCTGTGCATTTATTGAGCTGCTCTGTCACTTAACATATTTCTCTGTCTTATCTACAGCCATGTCCTGCCCAAGAGGATTTCCAAGTGCTTTACTGCATTCTGATAAGACATGACGGATATTTCTCTCTCTTCATAAATCTAACAGAGGTGGTCTTGGTAAGGAAATCAGTGGACATTTATTGAGTTTTTAATCTGTCAAAATATACAATTTATTTATGGATAGAGTCTCGGATGACCTTTTTAAACCTGGCAAACAAGACTACAAAAGGGCATCAAAGCATTGTAGGTCTTTAGAGTCATGAACTTGAAAGGAATAAGACCTAGTATTTTGCCTCATCTTACTGCCTACTAGCCATGTGACATTAAACACTTTTGTTAATATTTCCATATATCACATATTTTAAAACTTATGCTCAAGACTTAATTGTCATTTGAATTTCAAATTCTGAGATTTTATTGACAATAAATGTAACAAAATAAAAATAGAGTGACTAAAATGATAGAAATATTCTTATGCTTGTCATTTTGATTGTATTTACATATTTGGAAACATTTCTGTGTATTTGTACATGTAACAATTAAAGAAAGTAACGCTTTGAATTTTAGATAGAGATAAAAGAGGATTACATAAAGGAGTTAGAAGGAGGTAAAGAAACAAAACTATTTAACTCTATTTTAATCTCAAAAATTAAAATTTCGCTTAACTAAAAAGTTCTTAATGTGGAGTGCAATGCCTATGCTTTACACATTTGGTGATGTCATAAGGGTTTGTTTGCTTTGAAATTGTCTGACTATTTACATGGATGGCTTCAAACTTGTCACCCTCTGATGTCAAACCTCGTCAGTGCTTCTGTTATGAGTTCCAAGCATGCCCAGGGATACGGAATCTATTCAACTTTATTTGTGATTTATGTAAAGCTCCACAATTGTTAGATTAGCTCATTTCACAACTGTTATTCCAACTCTAGTAAAACACATCAACATTCTAGATATAATAAATGATCAAGAAGAATATACACAAGAGAGGCATTTCAGAAAAAAGCAACATGACAGTTCTGCCTACAGCAGTACATCCCAGGCCTACTCCTCTGCCTGGGAAGCTAAAGTGAAAAGCATGACTTTGCATTATATGTATCTGCTCGCATACTTAAGTATAAATTAGAAATTCTTCTACTATCAGGTGAGGTGAATGGATCTGGAGAAAGAACAACTATCTACTATGAATATCTTAAAATACAAAATAAATGTTCATATTAATGTTTTGAGAATCTTTAGAGATTTCAACAATGTGAACTTTTTTAAATTTTT
The DNA here is from genome assembly GCA_907169655.1 of Acomys percivali. Taxonomy (NCBI): domain Eukaryota; kingdom Metazoa; phylum Chordata; class Mammalia; order Rodentia; family Muridae; genus Acomys; species Acomys percivali. The sequence continues at coordinate 2,651,950 of OU015747.1, read as the reverse complement.
ATTATTTATTAATTTATTCTTGTTACATCTCAATGGTTATCCCATCCCTTGTATCCTCCCATTCTTCCCTCCCTCCCATTTTCCCCTTATTCCCCTCCCCTATGACTGTTCCTGAGAGGGATTACCTCCCCCTGTATATGCTCATAGGGTATCAAGTCTATTCTCGGTGACCTGCTGTCCTTTCTCTGAGTGTCACTAGGTCTCCTCCTCCAGGGGACATAGTCAAATGTGAGGCACCAGAGTACATGAGAAAGTCATATCCCACTCTCCACTCAAGTGTGGAGACTGTCCTTTCCATGGGCTAGATCTGGGTAGGGGTTTAAATTTTACCGCCTGTATTGTCCTTGGCTAGTGCCTTAGCTTGAGCAGGACCCCTTGAACAATGTGAACTTTTATCATGATTAAAATATGCTTAATAAGCATCTTATGACTTCATGTGATATAATTAATTTTAAACAAACATTAATGAGATGTGGCAGGCATCACAGGAGGCATGGGTATTTTGAAAATCAACAGAAGACATGGTCCTTATCCTTAGGTAACTGAACATGTTGTGAAAGATATAAAACATTGACAAAATATAGTTGTATTTTACTTTATATCAATCTATTATCGAATTCTAGATAGGACTTGAGAAAAGACTAATAATAAATTAACTAAGCTTAGAAAATTTGAGCGGCTTCGAGGGTGTATTTAGATTAACATTTAAGGAAATGTAATGACTAAATATCATAGGTAGTTAGATAAAAATGCTCTTGGTCAAAACAGCCCTACAGATGAGTCTTTTATTACAGTCAGAGTAACAGAGTGATGCCGTGCAACTGTAGTGACTAATGTGAAGGAGCAGGGCGGAGGGATATGAGGCTGTCTGATGTTAAGTGTAATCCCGCAAATATCCAAAACCAATGATACACACTGAAAACAGAGTGTGAATAAACTCTGTGGAAGGTTTCTTGTTCATTGCCCGCAACAAGAAGGGCATTATCTAAATCCAGGAGACAGAGGAGGCCAGATGGATCCTATACTAATTAGTAATTCAAGTGAGAAATGACTAGACTGTAAACTACCAAACAAACTTAAAAAGTGGTTTTTGAGCCAATAAGAGGATGAGTGACTTTAGGAAGGGCACCTTCCTTCTTATTTCATGCCACTTATTTCAGTCTAGAAATTATCATTCATGAGAGAGAAAAGATATCAGTAGAGATAATGACACTTCCAATTTTACTATCATGTGTCATTCGATTTATTTTATTACTGCCCTTTGCATTTTTCTTATTCAAAGTGGCAGACTCCACAAGTAGAAATCATCAAACTTAATCAAAATACAGGAGGTGTATCAAGAACTACCCACCTGTGGGTTACTTAACTTTGTGTACAGTGTGCCCATGAAATTAGTCACCTGCGAGGGAGGTACTATTATTTAGAGAGAGTAAATAACTTCCCCATGTATACACAGCGGGAAGTGAGTGAGATTTGTTCGCATAATCAACTACGTCCATTTACAAGTTCGATGCTGAGCTTCCACTCCCTTTTTAACTGCACATGTTTTGTATAAGCATTTTGTTTGCGTAATAATGAGCAGCAGATGTATTTGCATTCTGTTTTTTTTAAACAATTTTTTAAATTTTTATAATGTGTTCACATTATATCCCGATTGTTACCCCCTCACTGGTATCCTCCTGTTCCCAACTTCCCTCCCTCTTCTCCCCTATTTGCCCACCCCCCCCCCCAGTCCTCGGACAGGGGGAGCCCTCTTCCCTACCATCTGAGCCCAACCTATCAGGCCTCATTAGGATCCCCCATACCCTCTTCTTCTCTTCAGCAAGGGGAAGTGATTAAATCATGGACGCCAGCGTCTATGTCAGAGGCAGTTCCTGGCCCCCTTACTAGGGGATCCCCACGGAGAAACAGCTGTCCATTGGCTACATCTGAAAAAGAGGTCTAGGTTCTCCTGTGCATTGTCCTTGGGTTGGTGCATCAGTTTCTGCAGGCCTCCCTGGCCCAGATTTGTTGGGTTGATGGTCTCCTTGTGGAGCTCCTGTACCCTCTGGGTCCTTCTGTCCCCTCCACTCATCCATGAGGCTCTCATGCTCTGTTTGTGACTTTCTTGGGTAAGATTATAATGTGCCTTACCTAGAGGCATTGCAGGTGTAGCTGCAGTGTCACATGTGCACCAGTAGGTGGCAGAGAGGAAAGAGGCTATAGGCAAGCTCAGTGTTCTGACTGATGAAAATATGAATGATTCATAGCATTCCCTGAAAAAACAAAACAAAAAAAAGTGAGGCTGAGATGACCACAAGCCCATTGCCAGGCGGGCCTGGATGGAGCAGGCTGGAGAATAGAAGAAGGCCACCTGGGACCATGGGCCCTGCGAGGGATTGAGCTCAAGGCAGACAACCTTTGTAAGAGGCCTCTGGGGAATACAGGGGAGGGGTGGGGTTGGGGGATGGGAGGGTGGTGGAGGCGGGGTGAGGGTGTGGGAGGGGTGGAGCTGGCTCGCTGACCAGGTTCTCAGGCCCAGATTAAAGGCTTTGAGGTGGCTCATCCAACATGTACTCCATTGAAGAGCTACCTAAGTGCACGGAGGGGCTGGTCCTACAGACCCAAAGCTGCAGGACCGCCATGACACAGGGCAACAAGAGGCCATTTGAGAGGAGTCCATGTGAGGATCCAGTGTAGGCAGAGAAGAAGAAGCCAGAGGCCTCGAAACAGACCAAGTCATTGCAGTGAGTATTTGTAAGCAAATGTGTGTGCACAAAAGGGCATAATGTAGGACACACTGTGACACACTACAGCTTCCGTAAGAAGACTTTCTTCCTCTGTCTTGGGAGGTAGGCTGCAAGGGTGGAGGCCAGGTGTGAAAGGAGGGTGAATGATGTAAAAATATTTTAAAGTTATTTTTAAAAGATTATAATGGTGTTCTACGAATCTTGTTGCTGTTGTTTCAAATAAAATTACTGTTCCTTAAAAAAAATATGCAACAGAAGGAAGCATGATAAATGAAATGCAATGCTGGGAGAAAGGTGTTTAAAGACAATAATGTGTCTGAGGGGAAACTTTCTGCCATCCAAGCAGAGCATGTTAAGTAAGAATTCTCTTTTGGCTTATGCTAAAATCTGTGAAATTACTCTCTGACATTCCTCTGCTTCATCAATCTCCTTTTACCAGATTTCAATTTAAACATAGTTTATTAACAATAAAAGGATTTCAGTTTTCTAGGTCAGCTATTACATAACATAATTAGATAATGCTATCAAATTTCTATTTGATTAGGTTATTAATACATGTTCGTATTACATAAAGGTTAGGCATTGTTAACATTAGCTACAATTATTTTGAAAAATATTACTTCTACCATTTTGATATGTTAGATACTTTTTCTAAACTCGACCTTGAAAAGATTATTAGAAAGAAAATGTTCCTTAAGAAACACTATAGTAATAAACAAAACTTGAAACACTGGCAGACAAAAGAAATAGTACATTAAGATGCTAATCTACAGCAATGTTTGGAGACAGAAAATCATGGTTTCAAGTAAAATATTTCAACTAAACCCTACTTTTATGACCTCATTCAAAGAATCCAACCTCAGCAATATTCTGTTTCTTAAACTGCAATGTGTAACTTATACAACCTTCACTCCAGACAGCATTGAATAAGGTAATATGTGTGAAATTCCTGGAATAATATTTAAACCAGAGGTGAATAAAGACTGCTCTACACAATCCTCCTAAAACCCAGATCAGAATAGGGACAAGGGGAAATCTGTGAAGGTACTTTAATCCAATTAATTATATAATAAACAAGGCAACTGAGGCCACAGTAACACAACAAATAAAGGAGAGATAGTAAATATCTCACATTGTTTGTTTCAGTTTAGCCTTTATAGGTTATCATCTCGCACCATTTTAACCTAAGGGGGAAAATAATTTTCAATTTTTTTTGCCAAACCAATTTTTAAAAAGCATTGTAGTCCAAGGAGGAAAAGGGGGAGAATTGAGCCTCAGTGATATAGCAAACAGTCCATACTAGAATCTTAATGTCATGTCATGTTGATTAAAAAAACATCTGGTTTGAAATCTAACTAGCCTAGATGTTATGATTGTGGCTGTTGAAAGTGAAATGAGAGCAAGAGAGGGGAATATGAGATGGGAGAAATTGAGTTCAAGTTCTTTGATCCACGGTAATTTAAAAAGTAGACGTCAGATGAGTAAGATGGTAATACTGCAAGTTGCAGAGAAACTAAAGCAAAAGTTACTAGGGAAAAAAAAAAAGAAAGAAAGAAAAGAAAAGAAAGAAAACCCAAAAGCCTGGCAAGAACTGTTTGACATAACAGAGAATTCCTATGTTAGTGATGATAGCTAACCTGCCTTACTTAGAGATTACATGCTGTGCAGCGTCCTGGTTGCTTACATGAAATCAAAACCAAACAAATAAAAACAAAACAAAAAAAAATGCAATCCTAATTACAACACTTTTGACATAGTTCAGTTTGTTGAGATATTAAAAAATACTGAAGAAGTTTTTTTTATTAATATATTTATTTATTCACTCCATAATCTGATTGCAGCTCCCACTCCCAGTTCACCCCTTACGCACTCATACCCCTCCCCCCATTTCCTTCCCCCTATTCTCTGAGAAAGAGCGGTCCATCATGGGTACTAACCCGCTGTGGCACATCACGTCTCAACAGGACTATGCACATCCTCTTCTACTGAGGCCACACTAGGCAGCCCAGACAGGGAAAATGGATCTAGAGGCAGGCAAGAGTCAGTGACAACCCCCGCTCCAGTTTCTAGGTGACACACATGAAGCCCAAGGGGTACATGTACTACATATGTGTAGGAGGTCCAGCCCATGAATGATCTTTGATTGGTAGTTCAGTCTCTGTAAGGCCCCATGGGCCAAGGGTAGTTGACTCTGCAGGTCTTCTTGTGGTGTTCCTGATGACTGTGGCTCCCTCAATCCCTTCTCCCCCACTCTTCCATGAGACTCCCTGAGCTACGCCTAATGTTTGGCTGTGGGTCTCTTCCTCTGTTTCCATCAGCTGCTGGGTGAAGCCTCCGAGAGAACAGTGATGCTAGATTCCTACTGCAAGCACAGCAGAAAATCGTTAATAGTGTCAGGGGTTCACTCTCTCACAGGATGGGTCTCAAGTTGGCCAGTCATTGCTTGGCCATTCCCTAGTTTTCTGCTCTGCCTTTATCCATGCATATCTTTTATGCAACACAAATTTTGGATCGAAGGTTTTGTGGGTGGGGTTGCTGCCCCCATCCCTCCACTGGATGTCCGGCCTGGATAAAAGTGATGGCCGCGTCAGGCTCTGTATCCCCGCAGTTGGGAGCTAGGTTCACCTCCCAAACACCTCCTTCCTCATCCCATGTCTCCAGAGTTTTTAAGTCACAATGTAGTGTAAGATATAAACACTCTGAAGCTTACCACGTTTCTCTTCCACAATCCTGCCAAACCCCAAACAATCACTAAACCCAAAATGAAGAGAGGAGCAGCGGTCATTCTAAAGTGTTTTTGCTTTTCAATCATGCCGATCGCTGTACTGCCCTGAGAACCTCTTTCGACCTACTTTTCCTTAGAAGCCCTCATTGTTTCAAGGACAGGGCAACATAACGTGGAGAGCAAACATGCTATCCTTTCCCAGTTAGTTTTAAATGTCCCGTCTTCTAGTAGGTTGCACGGATCTCCTCTAGCAAATTTTATTCACAGACTAAATACGATTGCTGGAAAAACAGACAGCAATTGAGTTATGAAGAAAGCCAGAGAGAATTTTAATGCAGTCCGGAGCAAAGTACCTCATTTGCACCCCCACCCCAAGTGGCAATGTTGAGATGTAAGATGCATCCGAGTGAATGGAGAAACCGAGCTTCCGGAGCTAAGGTCAAGAATGCAAAGCCACGGAGGAAGGTTGTTTTAAAGCAAACTGTCTTGGCTTTCGGGGGACCAACAAGAGTCTATGCTAACTCTGTGCCTTGCCTGGATCATCAGGAGAGAAGCCACATCCCGGGCGGTTCAGGGAAAGAATGCATCTGAGTGACATGCAGCAGGTGAAACTTGTACTTCTTTCTGAGATTTTCAAATTTGACTGAGTTTAAACCTAAAACGATTTACAAAAGCTCAGAATGACTGCACTGTGACATTTTCCTTATTACATTTTCTGCCTGCATGTAGAACGTGACAGAAATGTCATGAGGTAGAAATTTCGTTCTGTTTTATAGGAGCAAAGGCCTGAAGGAGGGCATCCCTGTGCTGGACAACTTCCTGGACAAGCTGTAGACAGCCTGCCCATCAGAAAACACCTTGAGACTGTCCCCACAGTGCCACTCTGGGGGCTGCTGGGGCCACCCTGCCACCGCTAAGCACTAACACTTGATGCCAATTCTATTTATTTCGGAATTACAAGGCAACAGGCGATTCCCTCCCGCGGGCTGGACTGGCAGGCAGTGGGGTGGATGGGAAACGGCTCTTTATCATTTTCAGAGGGAAACACACAGATGTCCAAAAATCTAAATAAATGCATTCAGAGGTTTATGGGGTCCATGGCCTTGTGGAGTTTCCCCCAAAGGTGAGGCGAGTGTCTCCTGGAAGGCAGGTAGCCAGCTTTAGCCTGGTACCTGCCTGTGCGATCCATTGGAGTAATAAGCTCTAATAAACTCTACTGTGGTTGACCCCCCCCAAAAAAATAATAATGTGCTATTGTGCTTACAATCTTTAAAACATTATAAATGATAAAATTAAGAAACTAGTATTTCAAATAAAATAACATCATAGATTAACTGACAGGACTTTTTAATATATTTATAAAGAACTGAATTTTCTGTACACCCCAGTCTCCTATACCCATATTGCAGAGAGAAAATTAATTCAAACACACTGAAATTAATCCTTCAGAATGTCAAGGCTGTTTGTCTTACACCTGAAATAATGACAATGCCTCCTTCCTGTGTTTTGCCATTATAACATTATTATACAATCATGAAACTCAAGCCTTTCTCCTATTGCTGAAACAACTGATCAATATTCCTTTCCATTCTCTGATGGTCTGAATCAAGATGAGATTATATCGTTAATAAGTCACAGACAAAGTAATGATGTTATTTCATTGATAAATTCAAAGGAATTCCCCAAAGCATTTACTTCCCTTAAGGAATGGAACAAATTATCAGCAAAGTGCTCAGACAGGGGAACAAATCTGCTTTAATATTCTTGTGTTCCGTGTAATGCTACACTGGCGTTTGAGGTAGAAGAGCAAGAATGAATTGCCCCGATCTGCCCACAGCTTGCTGCTTCTTTCTCCTCACCTAGCTTCACTGAGACAGCTGCATTCTGAGTCGAGCAAGCTCATGATTAAATGAGCCGGGTAAGATGTCAGCTTTCTAGGATATTTCCTGACGGATTGTGCTCTGTGATCATTGAAATAGACTTTTTGTCTTGGGTGATGTGTGATTTTTCTGAAATGATATGCACATATGTGCTGCAAAGTGGTTGTATAAATGTCCAGTGCTATTTATATTTGACTTTTTTGTTGTTGTTGTTTTGCACTTTTTTTTTTTTTTTTTTGGACACAGGGTTTCACATTGTAGCGTTGACTGTCCTGGACTTACTTTGTAGACCAGGCTTGCCTCAAACTCATAGAGATCTGCCTGCCTCTGCCTTCAAGTGCTGGAATTAAAGGCATGCAACATACCGCTGCTGGCAATATTTTTGCTTTTTATACATTTTGATTAAAATACAATTATATTACTTTCCCCTTACTTTTTTCCCTCTAGCCTCTCCTGTTTCCTCCCTTCAACTCAGCCCACCAGTTATCAAACACATATCCTCTTCTACCTGATTATTGTTGTTATGTGCACATATATATATATATATATATATATATATATATATAACCACTTTATATTAGACATCCACCCAGTCAGGGGCTCATGCCTAAAAGAGGCTCTCACTCTCAGCAGCCTGTAGTTCCTTGTACAGGTACATGACCTTATGAGAATTTTCATCTTCTTTATTTCCATGTGTACTGATAATACCATTGTTCAGGCCATTGTTTATGTGGCCAATTCTATGAGGAACTATTCCATGGTGGGCTTTTGCTACTCCACCTCTTACAATCTTTCCATGCCCTCTTCTGTGATGTTCCCTGATACAGGGTCTGTGAGGCAAATGTATACACTGCAGCAGGGCTCCCCACAATCTCTTGGTCTCTGCATTGTGTCCTGCTTCTCTGAAAAAGGAAGCTACTATGATGAGCGGTGCTATGTAAAATGAATATCTGAAGATTAGAATCTATACACTGAAGCTGAGAGAGAAAAGGTGGCCTTTGTCTTTTGGGGTACAGGTTACATAATGCACTGTAATCTTTTCTACGTCCACACATTTACCTGAGAAATTCTTGACTTAATTACTTTACAGCTATATTTAGCTGTACTCCATGTGTACTGCTTTTTTCTTTGTCCGTTCATCAATTGAAATACATTTAGGTTGTTTCCATTTATTAGCTATTATTATTAGGGAGACAATGAATGTGGCTGATCAAATAAGCTTATTGGGTATTTTGGGAATAGTTGGGTCACAGGGTAGAACAAAAAAAGTAGGGCATATCCTTCAGTGAGAGTGGGGTGTTGAAGTCTCCCACTATTATTGTGTGGGGATCGAGGTTTGGTTTAAGCTTTTTTAGCAGCTCTTTTACAAATGTGGGTGCCCTTGTATTGGGGGCATAGATGTTCAGAATTGTGATGTCAATTTGGTTGACTTTACCTTTGATGAGTATGAAGTGTCCTACCGCATCCCTTTTGATTAATTTTGGTTGAAAGTCTATTTTGTTTGATATTAAAATGGCTACATCTGCTTGCTTCTTGTGACCATTTTCTTGGAATATTTTCTTCCAACCTTTTACCCTGAGGTAATGCCTATCATTATGGGTGAGACGAGGCACCAGCCAAGGACAATACAGGAGGTAAACTTTAAACCCCTACCCAGATCTAGCCAATGGTCAGAACATTCTCCACAGTTGAGTGGAGAGTGGGATATGACTTTCTCACATACTCTGGTGCCTCACATTTGACCATGTCCCCTGGATGGGGAGACCTGGTGGCACTCAGAGGAAGGACAGCAGGTTACCAAGAAGAGACTTGATACCCTATGAGCATATACAGGCAGAGGAAATCCCCCTCAGAAATAGTCATAGGGGAGGGGAATAAGGGGAAAATGGGAGGGAGGGGAGAATTGGAGGATACAAGGGATGGGATAACCATTGAGATGTAACAAGAATAAATTAATAAAAAAAAGTAGGGTAATTTTCAGTACTTTCAACCCAAAGAAAGGAAAGTTATTAATGCTTTAATTAACCAGTACCAACTATATCAACATTACTAGCAATGATGCTTGAGGTGGGAAATGAGGCTGTTTGCCCCTTTCCTTGCATCCTTTATCTGGTATGGCTTTGTAATTGACTAAATTGTATCCTACTAATTTCTTAAATGGGAATCTTTTCCCACCTCAATACCCCTATATAACACTGTATTTGAGTTGTATAAGGTCTTTAAATAAGTGATTACATGGGTCTGGAGAGATGGTTCTGCAGTTAAAGATGGTTAATCCCTTTGTAGAGGATGCAAGTTTGGTTTCCGGCACCCACACTGAGAAGCTCATTACCACCTGTTACTTCAATGTACCCACACAGATACACATGCAATTTTAAAAAAATAAAATTTTTTTTTAAAATCTTTGAACAAATAAATGATAGCATTAAAATAATATCATCACAGTAGAGCTCATTTCACATTGACAGGTGTCCTCAAATGAGGCAGAGAGGATACCACAGACATATATTCAAGGGAGGTTACAGGCATACATGTGGGAGGACACCCATCTACTAAAGAAGGAGAGAGACAGACAACAGCAGGGACAATCCAGTCACCTTCTCAACGTTGGACTAACAGCCTAAAACACCGTGAGAAAATCTGTTTCTTTGCCATTCTGTATGTCAGTCCTAGAAAGAATTTAGTTCCTATCCATTGTTGACATGCTATCTTCCAAGCATGTTGAACATGAGTTAGTGCCAGTATCCCAACATGCTAAAAATGTTCAGTTTCCCAAGTCGAGCCTGCTCATCAGTCTTAGACATGTATGTTCCATATTGTAGTGATTCTCCAGGAGCACAGAACAAGTCACAGCAGCTGTTGTTCCATCTTCAGGGATTCAGAACGTGAAGCTAGTCCTTTATGGTTGCTATTCACCACAGCTCAGGTGTGAAAACTGGTATCTATTCTCCAGTTCTATAATTGTGACCATATTAATTATAACATGGAAAAAGGTACAACCTTATATGTATACAGTAAAACCAATTTCAGATCTACTCCTTTATCTATTTTAACTCCTATCCATTTCATTCACATACAAATGGCAAGCATTTTTTTTTTTTTTTTTTTTTTTTTTTTTTTTTTTTTTTTTTTTTTTTGTCCAGACTGATCAAATAAATAACTTAGAAAGGTGGTTTGGCTGAGAATGTCTTGCCCGCATCAGCTCATATATTTGAATGGTTGGTCACCATGGAGTGGAACCGTTTGAAAGGATTGAAAGGACTAGAAGGTGTGGCCCTGTGCAAGTAGGTGTGGCCTTGTTGGAAGAAGTGTATCATGGGAGGGAGGGGGATTTTAAGGTTTCTGAAGCCTAAGCCATGCCCAGTCTCCCTCTCCCTCTCTCCCTCTCTCCCTCTCTCCCTCTCTCCCTCTCTCCCTCTCTCCCTCTCTCCCTCTCTCTCTCTCCCTCTCTCTCCCTCTCCCTCTCTCCCCCTCTCCCCCTCTCCCTCTCTCTCCCTCTTCCTCTCTCTCTTGGGATTGGGAATGCAGCTCTCAGTTATATCTCCTGCATCACGCTGCCATGCTTGCTATCCCACTCCCCACTGTTGAGGCTGAGCTGGAGCTACCGTGTCTTCAAGTGTTGGTTGCTCACCCTCCAGGGTCCTTGCTGTCCTACGGGCGTATCCTAACTTATCCATGATGATGCTGTGTGAACCTCGCCTACCAAAGTGTCACTGGTCGGATAATGAAAGTAGCTGACAGCTTCTAGCGGGACAGAGAGAGAGAAGGGAAGGCTGGACTTCTTGGGAGAGAGAAAGGAACTCTAGAAAGAGGACATAGAAAAGGCCTTTCATCGAGAGGCATCAGAGGAGACGGATGTGCCTGGAGGTATAGCTAGTCATGTGGGTGGACGGGTCTAGGTGGTTGAGTTAACTTAGCTGAGCTAGTTGAGTCTGCCCAGCTGACGCCTAAGCTTGGAAATATTAAAAGGTCTTTGTATCTTTATTTTTATGGAATAATGGCCTCCAGGTTCCTGCAACATGATAATAACAGACTAAGCAGCCACAACTGGGACGAAGGACTAAATTAAATGCTTTCCTTAATAGTAGTGACTTCTATAGTTATTATGGTGTCTTTCCACAGAAAAGAACAATGACTTTCAGACCATTGCACTGACACATAATAAAATAAGGATATGAACCCCCATTTTTACAAATAGCTTTTTTCTGGTAGCACTTATTCTTATGCTTCGACTACAAAAATATGGCACAGGCAACTCAAAGGTGAAGGTGCATCTTGGCTCACAGCGTACGGAGTTTAGCTTGTGATTGTCAGGCACTGTGTGCTTGGAGAGAACATCGCAGCGGCAGAGGTGTGTGAAGACAGTGAGTTTTGCCTTTGGATTTAAAGAAACAAAGAATACGGAAGAAATGAATAATAGGGTTTTCAAGTCACATTATGTGTTTACCTACTTGTTGGATCCGTGCTTGCCTCCTCGGGCTCCCAGAGGCTCCCACAATAGCTACCAGTAAAGGACGGAGTTCCAACGCGTGTCTTTTAGAGTGACACTTCAGGGCCAAACCTTAATACGCAAATGCTTTTTACTATGTCCTTAGTTTTTTCAAGACATCAAGTTGCACAAAGGAAGAGTCAAGGAGAACAAATCAACAAAATGTTCTACTTCATAACCATGGATGAGCTCCTTTTCCCAAAATCTTAGCATAGAACTTGTGATTTTATTTAAAAAAAAAAAAAACACTAATGTATTGCAGTACTTGGTAGTAAGACATTCAATATTGTTTAATTTGTGGAATTAAAATCTAGAAATAATGCTCTTGTTTTATCTCTGATCTCTCCTAAAGCTCTCGTGACTCCTGGTGGTGTCTGACTATTGATTCACAAGTGAAGACAGAGTCATTAATCCTTATATGTTCCATGTCTGTGTTGAAAAAGAGGAACCTGAAAAAAAAAAAACCTCAAAAAAAAGAAACTGATGAAAACTAGACATGAGGAGAGCAAATCTCTTAAATAATAAAGCTCTTCATGGTTCTGGGTATGGAACATATCTGATAACGGAAAATGTGATTAATTCTTCTCCATAAGTGGACTCAGAGGGTGAAGATTTCAAAGGACATAACCAACAATGGAAAGAATTGTGTTTTCACATCTACAGTATCCAGCTTGGTTAAGAGCACAGTTTAAAATAGATTGAGCCACAATGAAGATTTTAATAATGGATTTCACCCTGTCTTAGAAGTACTTAAATTAAAGATGGAACTAACTATTTCTTTATCTGGGTCATACCCTGGGGGCACAAGCAGGACTGTTCTTTACAATTTAACGCCTTTGATTCCGTGAAGTCTAATGCCGTATGCTTCTGCCAGTGGGGTGTCTACAGTATCACTTGCAACAGGCAATTTTGGCACAATTTATCTTACACTGAGGAAATCTTTGCAGATATTCTGAATACTTTTCTTATTCATTTAATCATGTATATGTGACAACTCTCAGTTTAAAGCTGCATACCACATTAAATACTGGACATAACAGGAAAAACATGTTTTGTTTTATTCCATTTTTGCTAATAGTAAAATTAAGTAGTACTAAAAGATGCACTCAATATAAGTATCATTTCTTCAATCTGACATCAGCGCGGTACACAGAAAGGTTGGCTCCTATGCAATGCCTTAATTACATTTTATTAACACATCTTGGTGGAACTAGTAATTCGTTAGCCTTGTTTGAATTGTCCTCAGTGCTAAACTAATTAAAGTCTAACTGTGGTAATTAAACTATCTTGACCAGAGTTTACAACAGCAGTCTACAGAACCAGAGAGATGACTCAGTGGGGAAGAAAACTTCCTGTACACAGGAAGCCCTGAGTTCTAATAACAATCCATGTGAAAAAGGCAGTGTAGCTACGCACTTGGGGCAGTAGAAAAGATGTCCCTAGGGCTTACTTTTTGCCAGCATGGCTCCAAATTTAGTGAAGGAGCCTGTGTCAAGGGAATAAGGCAGTAATGATGAGCAAGATTGATAACATTATCTATGCATGTGCATGCATATATACACGTATACATAAGGCTCGCCCTCCTCTGTCCTCCGTCTCTGTCTCTGTCTTTGTCTCTCTATCTTTTTCTCTCAACACACATTTGCATTAGAAAATTTATGTCTTTTTTTTATTATAGCCTCCTTTATTATAGTTCTTAGTTGGCAGTGTTGAAAACTGAAATACTGAGCAAAATAGGGTTTTAACATACTCCTTGAAAATACTGCAAGCTCAAGAAGATAAAATAAAGGAAAATGGGAAAGGCTAGCAGTAAAGGTGGGGAAGGAATGGAAGGAAAGTAGAAGAGACAGGAGAGGAAGAAATGGAGGCGATGGAGGGTGGGTATGAGGAGACGGGCAGCAGCTCTGGGGGAGCAGAGCTTTTTACTAATGGCTGCTGATTTTTGTAGCACAGTCCCTTCAAACAACTATCTCTACTACCACTTGTTTGAAACTCTCTCCATCCTCGATGGATTTACATCAAACCCATGCCACTTGGCTTTTTACATACACCATCACTTATGCTTACTTTATTCTGTAGTCCTTAATTCAAATATCAAGTTTTCAAAGCAATCCTTGTGCTCAGACATTGTCTAATCCAAAATAAAAATCATTTTTACTTGTATTAGGTTGTGCACTGAGTAGAAGACTCAATAGTGCTCTTGCCAACAGATTTCCATATCTATGTCCGTCAAAGGCAGCGGTTAGTCTGCTCTTCCCCTTTCTGCCTGTGTTTGTCACTCAGTACCAAAGAACATTGTTCTCTCTTAATCTTTTCCTCTAGGTGACAGTTATTGGAGGTCGCCACATCATCACAAGGCTCCTGTTAAGGCCAGTGTTTCTTGCTCTCTTTTGCATTAATATTGAAGACTTCATACATGTATACAATGCATGTTGATGATACCCATCCTCTACTTCCTCATTCAAACTCTATCCCTGCAGGATTTTATCTCACCACAGTCAGAATGGCTAAGATCAAGAACACAAATAACAACAAGTGCTAATGTGGGTATGGGAGAGGGGAAGACTTATATACTTCTGGTGAGGGTGAAACTTGGTGGAGGCATTTTGGAACTCAGTCTAGAGGGTTCTTTAAAAATCTACAAATGGAGCTATCATACAACTCAGCAAGATGATGCCAAGAAATATTCTCACACGAATTCATATTCTACTACAAGTACACTTAAAGGTCCATGTGCATTGTTACTCTATTCACAATGTCTGGGGAACTGAATGACCCCAGATGCTCATCAGCTGATGACAGCATAAAGAAAATGTGGCACATACTTACAGTGGAAGACAATGGAGTGTTGCTCAGCTGTAAATGAAAATGAAAGCAAGACTTTGCACTGAAATGGATACAGCTGGGGGAGGGGGATATTACAGACTGAATGAGACCATCTGTGCCTAGAAAGGACACTTCTGCATTTTCTCCTTCATTTGTAGGTCCTAGGTCTAAATTAGTTATTACGTGTATTTAAATCTCCTGGCATTTGGAATCCAAAAGCAAGAAATGGGTCCCTTGTGAGAAGATATGTTATAGGAGAGGTGACAGTAGGAGATAGGTAAAACAAAAAGGCAGGGAGGTGGTGAAAATGTTCAAGCAGAAGAGGTCTGGAGAGATAGGCAAAGTAAGATTGGGGAAGAGAAGATGTAATCATAATGAAATGTGTATGAAAAATTCCATCTTAAAACCTGTGGTGTTGTCACTTAAATACAAATGTAACTGGAAGACAATAAAGCACTGATACTATAAGAGAATAGGGTGACACCGGAGATTTAAGCAGGATAGAGTGAGGAGACCAGGAAATAAGAGAAGGGACAGGAGAACCAAACCAAGGGTGTATGAAGGAGGCCTGTTGAAACCCACTAGTTTGTAAGATAATTAATTACAGAACTTTTAAAAATGAACTCTTAATCTATTAAATCCCATAATTGTCCCTGTCAAGAGAAAAAGAAAGAAAGAAAGAAAGAAAGAAAGAAAGAAAGAAAGAAAGAAAGAAAGAAAGAAAGAAA